>CAKNWW010347807.1:4577-15578 GCA_932074435.1 Andricus kollari | reverse complement strand
TCTTTTTGAGTTATGACTTTAATTTAAATTTAGCACAAGGAAAAACATTCTTTGTGGTATTAAAAATGTGGGTGTAGTTGGATTTAGTACAAAAAATGGGAACAAATTACCTTTTTTTTAAGTAACAATGAGAAACCTAACCAATAACTTTTTGTGAAAATAACGGTATCGGCAGCTAAACGCCGATGATTATTTTAAGAAATGTAAATAGTTTCTCATCTTCTAATCGTGAAATAATCCTCCTTCTCCTCATTTACCCTCGCCGATTTTAAATTTAGCAGGGTACGGCGCTGATATTTTAGCAATTAAATTAGGAACTTGTGAGTTGGTGTAGGCGTTGGCGTATGCAAACGAAAATTGAAAGTCACCCGCGTCATCTGGATAGAACTGTATAAGACAAGAGCTCATGACATTGTTTTTCTTGGTCGGGCAGCAAGATGAAATTGAATTCCGTCATGCAAACACTCATGTATACATATGTATAGATATATATATGCATACGTGTGTATCCGAAGATACATTACAAACGAGAAGCAATGCCGAACGAGGAGCGAATCGATGTCAGCCCAGCATCGGTGGTACCGTTACGTTTAAATGTATGAGCTAGTTGCTTGGTCAAAAGTGGGTCACAGTTACAGCCTAATGTACCCACTACCAGCTGTTAGTAGTTCCTCTACTTTAACTTGTCATATTCTCGGTTCTATTAGCCGTTATCCCTTTTTTAAACATTTTTTTACCGAAACCCCTGATGCACATTCCAAAGCTCCAAGCACCATGAAACCTAGCATACCTCACCCAGGCTGAAGACACCGTCAGATATCCTCATGATAAATAATGAACATTTGTCACCACATGAATAAATTTTCACCAAATGATTCACTTTATTGTATTTTGGTACTTTCAGTCTAGACCTAAATTTCCTGAAACATTTTCTTGACTTCTGTTCGATTTGTAAATTTGAATATTCACAGCTTTTTAAATTCATAAGGTTTTTATTGTAGGTGCAGTTTGTTTTCAATCTTATGAATGAACTCTGATAACCCACTTTCGTAAAATACATCTGTGCAAAGAATTATAAAACATTCATGCTCCCTATACCCGTTAAACAGTTAAGATATAGCGGAAATAAGAAAAGAAAATTGTAGTTCTACTTCTTCCAAGATCGAATTACATTAACATTACGATCGAGGGGAATTTGCACGTTATTCCGAGAACCTGTCGGCAATCAAGAGGAAGCGTAAAGTTAAAAGAGATCATAAGACAAAATAAACCCACTAGTGTTAAGTGTTACGCTGCAGGGAATGTACTTACGCATAAAGAATGAAACTCGAGATACAGGCCTTAGTGAAAGAGCATCCTTGAGAGAAATACGGAAGTGTCTTTTCAGAGATTAGGAACAAACGATCCAGAAAGAAAAACGCATCGTTTATCATACATTATTCAGAATGAGATTCCAACAGCCTATTATGAAACCGATACTTTCTTCTCTAAATCGACAACATAAAACTTCAGACCAAACCTAAATAAATATCCAAAATCACTTAATTTTAGTTGATATCCCTGATGAAAAATAATTAACTACAATCCCTTTTTTTATTTTTCTAATAAATTGACATTATTAAATCCCTTCTTTAGCTTCTTAAATCAACAGATGAATTGCCTGTAAATGAGTACAAAAGAAGCCTGAAAGGCTGGATGTCTATTGTGTTATATCCAATAATAGACAGTCAAAAGTGAACAATACATTGCTACCTGAACAAGTGGCTACATAAGGTCCCCTCCTTTCTTTTAAGTTTAGCCTTCATTCTTCGTGCTAACAGACACTTTCGTAATAATTTATGGTTTTAGCTTTGCTAAAAAGATTTACAAAATACACAATTCACACAAAGAAATTACGTAAAAAATTATACAGTGAATATCATTATTAAAATATTTTCTTTTTCAGCAGGTACTGGAAGAAATATCAGACACTTGCCCTGCGTGTCGACAAGAACCGGAGAGACGGGAACGTGTATGTTCGCATTCACCTGCGCAAAAGCAAATGGAACTCATCTGGGCACCTGCATCGACCGCTTCTACTTCGGAAGTTGCTGCAAGATCGAGCAAGAGCCTGATGAAGTTTTCCCTGAGGACAACACAATCGAAGATGGTCCCTTGCCTCCTCCCAAACCACTTTTCACCTCAACCCTCAGCTCAATCGAGAGCAACGAAATCCCACCCTACTTTACGAAACCTAAGCCAATTTTAGAAAAAAGGCCTGCTCTCTCTAGTCCAAGCACTCAAGGGATCGAAATCACAACTTCAAGAATTGTAGAAACAATCTCAACCAAACCACAAAAGGTGACGTCAAAGAAACCCATCATTTATACAACGACAGAATCCGTTGGACTTTCTACCTTTCAAACGGTACAAGATGCCTCTACTAATGGCATCCAAAGTCGACCAAGTATTAGTACGAGTCGGCCTTCCGCACCCAGTACTGCAAAACCATTTACTAGTGGAAAACCGTCTAGTAGTGGTAAACCTTCCACTGCAGGAAAACCATCCAGTACTGGAAAACCTTCAAGTGCTGGAAAACCTTCAGGTGCTGGAAAACCTTCTAGTACTGGAAAACCTTCTACTAGTGGAAAACCTAGTACATCGACAATAGGTACAACGATTCCTACGAAACGTCCTTCTTTACCACCTACTTTCCCAACTCAACCTTCAAGTTCTAGTTATCCATCTACAGCTGGTTCATCGACTTTTGGTTCAAGTTCTGGTTCTACAACCTTTAGTTCTCCGCCAACCTTTGGTTCATCAACCAGTGGTTTCACATCAACATCTGGTTTTCCATCAACCTCTGGTTTTGCATCAACTACTGGTTCTTTATCAACCTTTGGTTCCACCTCATCCTCCATTCCCCCCTCAACATCTAGTTCCACATCATCCTTGGGTTCTTCATCAACTCCTGGTTCTTCATCAACTCCTGGTTCTTCATCAACACTTCCTACTTCATCACTTCCCTCATCAACTCCACCTTCTACCTTTACTCTTCCTCAAAGGCCTACCATCATCGACATAACTAGCCCACCTTCGAAGAAGAATCTCACTCAAACTACTGAAACAATAATTGCATCAACCAAACCAGTAGAGTCCACAACAAAGTCTCCTCCACTCACATCCACAACATCAAGGATACCAGCAACGAGGTTCCCACCAAGAAACTCAACCACTAGTAAACCAACAAGACCTGTTTCTTCTACAACAACCAAGAGACCTAGCTCGACATTGATTACAAAGAAACCAACAGTTGCAAGCACTTCTGATACCAAAAAACCAATTTCAGCGACTGTAAGACCTTTATCATCAAGCAGACCAACGCAGGGTAGTTCTTCCAAACCAACTTCATCAACAAGGCCTACCAAACCCAAACCTACGAAACCTTATCCTTCAAGTACAAAAGTTCCTCCGACTAGTGGAAAACCCACTGTGACTGAAAGTATACCTTTTGGTGGCTTCAAACCTACGAAGGAACCCATAGTTGATAAGGTAATGAAACATATTGGAATCAGAATATAGAAACGTAAATTCCTGTTTTTCTAGTTTATAAATACATTTTTCTCTTAAACTTCTTCTATTCTAATTATCTAAAAATGTACTTTCAGATTCCACCCAAAACAACTACCTCAAAGCCAATTACAACCACCAGGCCTAAAGCTCCAGCCAAGCCTACAAAGCCCAGTTCATCAAAACCAAGTTCATCAAAACCTTCATCAAAACCCAGTTCACCAAGACCTAGTTCAGTGAAACCCAGTTCAACATCAGGAACTACCACCACAACGACTACCACTACAACTACTACCACCACAACTACTACCATCAGAACTACTGCTAAGCCAACAACCGAGAAAACTAAACCAACTAACGCCACTCCATCTGGAATCACATCAACCACACCTTCCACTACATCAACAATTCCGGATACTACACCAAAGTCACCTATTTCCACAGCTTCTACTGAATCCAACATTTATACCCCTTTGAATATTTCCACCTCGACGAATCAAGTTTTACCACCAAAGAAACCTGAAGACGAATCAGCACCGACGAGTCATGGACCTGGTTTGGTTACTTGGACACCAAACTTTGATGAAACTACGACATACAAAATCCCAGAAGCTTCTTCCACTAGTGAACGTAAGCTTCTTTGCAAAATTTAAAATCTTCTGTAGTAGTTGTTTCTGAAGAAATCATAATTAAGACACACTAAGACTAATTAAGCAGTCCTCTTTCATCATCTATTATGAAGATAGTGACTGTCTCGTTCTAAAAATTAAATAAAAAATATACAAGAATTAATTCAAATAAGGACGGAACTCTTTATACCATCTTAAGTTCGTACCAATTTTGGTAACCTTATCCTTTCTACCACTAATAATTAATTTATTTTAGAACCTGCAGAAACGGAATGGGCACCAATTACAACACCTGATGGTTGGGTTATTATTCAGTCTCCTACCACTGAAAAAGTAGAAGCAAGTCCACCTTCAACACCAAAACCAATTGTAGCAACAACTAGTGTTCCATTCTTTCCAAGTGAGTATATGTCCTAAGTCTGAAAAAACATGATTATTGATTATAATTATCATACTTTGCCTAAGTCTAGCTAGAAGTGATATTTTTTAAGGAATAACAGAATTACGAGCTAAAATTACAAGTATGACCTACTGCAAGCACACAATCTTCTCTATAAAGTTGCTCATAAAGTCTCGAAGCTTACTGTAAGCGTAAAATAGCGGAAGTAGTCGTGCTTAAGTAGAATCTTTCGTATCTCTTTAATTAACACCTAGCTCGGATTTTCAGCTAATCCCGTGACGGGCATCCCAACTGCTGGCACTTTTATCACGACTAGACCAGTCATACCTACAACTTTATCCTCCATTGCCACTGTCAGCGTATCCACTGAATCACCTCAAACAATTATACCAGCAATCAACATGACTGATTACAAGCAAGGTTTGTTGATTTTTATCATAAAAAGCAATCATGAATAATATTTATACAAGGGCATTATTATACGTTGTAGAAACATTGCTATTAGTCGATTTGACTTTGCACAATTTTAGTGACTTCATTTAAGACATTTTTGATTTGGAAGACAATAAGTTTGAAATGATCAATGTGGAATATTTTCCAATAAAAAATAATTGAATTCTGAATACCCAGTTCTCAAACGTTTTCATTTCCGAGGTGTGAATTTAAATAAATAATTTCTTTATTTTGCATTGCTCAAGTTGTGAAGCTATAAATCTAAAAACGTGCAATTTTTATTGCTTCTGCAGAAGTTCTCAGTTTTGCAGGATTTTATTGGTCTATAATTAAAATTGTGATAACATAAACCGTAAGCTATTTCATTATAAGATTTTGAAAGCCTTGACTTTTTAATTGAGCAATATTTCAAATTTGACATTGCACGATTATAAGCTCTTCAAATTCAAAATTATTGAACTTTGAAAGCTTTGAGTTCGAAATTGGACAATTTTAAAATTAATTAATTTTCAGTTTTAAATGCAAATTACCGAAATCATTTTATTTATTACATGTTAATTTAATTTCCGTTCAATTTTTCTGACTTTCGTTCTAAAAGTATGCGTTTAAAAAAATTTCCTCGTTTGCCAGTTTTCTACTTTGTGAGGCTATGAATTTTCATTTATAATCAATTTTAAAAACTTTAAATTTAAAAATTCTTGAATGAAGAATTGAGCAACTAATAAGGTTTTAAATGTGATTTTCACCATTTTCAATGCTTTCAATTTGAAACCATGTTATTTTTAATGTTTAAGTGTTAAATTGTTTAAATATTAAAGCTTTTACTTTAAATTGGTACGATTTCAGACATTTAATTTTTAAACTATTTGATTCCAAACACTGCAAAATAAACAGAAATCTTTTTCTCACTTTAATTTACGACTCAAATTATTAGAAAAAATCAAATATAGAGATTTCAGATCTGAAATATCAGCTGTCACTTTATGAGCTAAGAGAATAATTGTTGACAGATTTAATTAAGAAACAAAGGGCAAAATATAATTCCATTCATACATTCAGTGTTTATTTGCCTTATAATTATATTTCTAATATAATTTTAGTTTCAAAATCCCCTAACGTTTCCCTGGCCAATGTTTTATTTTCTCTATCCATAATTTTTCAAAAACCAGCAATTTTAATCTTGTAACATTTTTTAATATAGAATCTTTTATAAACGGAATGAAATAATTTCAGATCAAAATGAAAATATTTATTTATTTCAAAATAGAAAAACCACTTTTCTAGCATAAAAGATAAATTTTCAATAAAAAAGGAAGAATTTTCAACAAAAAAGCTGAATTTTCAATCAAAAGGGATGAATTTTTCTGCCCAAATAAACAAATTTTCAACAAAACAGTTACATATTTTATCAAAAAGATGAATTTCTAATCCACAACCCGTTGCATTTTCAACCAAATAGTTGAATTTTCAAGATAAAAAGTCGAATGTTTTCGAAAACAGTTGGCTCTAAAACCTGAAAAGTTGCATTTTTAACTAAAATGAATTTCAGCCATATACTTGCATTTTCAACAAAATAATTCAACTTTTGATCAAATAGAAGATAAATTCACCAAAAAAATGTAATAGTAATGCAAAAATAAATGATAAATAAATAATAATAATATTCAATAAGTAATAAATTTTATATTTAAAAAAATAGCTAAATTTTCAACTAAAGGGGTCAATATTCAACAATATAATACTCATTATATTTTTTAACTACAATTAATTGTCATAGTCAATTTGACTACGAAGTAATTTGACAAAACATGACAATAATATTTGCATTATAAATATTAATTCAATGAATATAAAGACGTAATAACAATTGTAAAATGATTCTCCTAGAAAATTTTCAAATTTTAAGCTGATCGTATGACAAAAGGAAAAAGTTTTAATTTTCTCACTTAAGGATTTATTTCCTTTATACCTGAATCTCAATCTTGTAAAGTTTTTAACATAGAATCTTTTATAAACGGAATAAACAATTTCAAGTTTAAATGAAAAAATTTCAAATTTATTGTAGTTTACAGTTATTTAAAATGCCTCTTAGAGAAATGTCCTGACTTTTGCACGATTTTTGTCAAAATCCCTGACTTTTTTCTAATTTCTCTGACTAATAAAATTCTTTGACTTTTTCCTCACCATTTTTTCTCCCTTGTAAATCGCCAAAATGTCTTGAGCAGCGATAAATTTCATAATAATGTAAAAACATATTATAATATAACACTCAAAAAAAATTTCGAACCAAAAGAACTGTTTTTTTTATATGCATGAAAATTTGGTTGATTCAAAAAAAAAATTTGATTAAACCTTTGAAATTTTTTTTAAATAACCATATACTCCATATAGCAAAAGATTAGGTTAAAACAACAACAAAAATTTGGTTTGGTCAAAAAAATTGTTGTTGGCGATATATACAGATAACTGCAGCAAGGTTGGCTGAATGTCTCTGTTTATTAAATTCAGAAAAAAATCTTTAAAAACATAAACTAAAAAAAAGACGATTTGTGTAACAGAATTGCACCAAAAGCCTTGAGAAAAGTATATTTCCAACAATCATTACAACAAAATAAACTCCAAAAATTCGATATGTGTATTGTGTAACCGAATGACCCAAATTAACCAATTTTTTTATTGACCCAAGAACATTTCTTGGTTTGATCAACCTACCAAAAGATTTTGTTACAGCAATAAACAAAATTGGTTGGGTCAACCAAATATTCTGTTGTCCATATAATAACCATATTGTATGGTTGCACCAACAAATTTTTTTTAAATTAACAAAATCGTTATCTGAGTATATCTATCTTTTCAATATTATCAACAATCGTCGCTCTTTTTTGAAGTAATAATTGGCCTTCATGCAAAGTATAAATCAATGCTGATCTTAATCGAAACAATAATTTTGTTCATCTCGGCAAAATATCCAACAAATTTTTGTTGTTGAATCAACAAAATACTCCATCTAACATAAGATTTGGTAGAAATATCCAAAAATTAAGTTTGGTCAACCAAAAATATTTTGTTGCCCATATAAGAACCATATTCTAGGGTTGAAATAAGAAAAATTTTGTTGATCCAACCATATCCCTTTGCTGAGTGTATCTGTATAGTTGACAAAGAACTGAACTTCAGAGAATGGCAGCAAGGTCTGTTGCTGAATGTCTCTTTTAATTAAGTCCAGAAAAGATTCTTTAAAAACCTATACTCATAAATAGACCATTTTTCAAACAGAATTGTAACGAAAGTCCTGAGGAATGTTTCCAAAAACCTATTATAAAAACATAAGCGTAAAAAATTCGATGTGTAACCGATTTGGCTGTCTTTAATGAGGTGATTCAACAAATTATTTGATAGACCCAACCACATTTTCTTGGTTGAATCAACCAAATATTTTGTTGTCAACAACATTTTGTTTTATTTAACCAAATTATTTTTTGAGTGTATCTATATTTTCTATATTATCAACAATCATATCTTTTTTTGAAGTACTAATTTACTTTCTTGCGAAGTATAAATCAACGCTGATCTTAATCCAACCTATAATTTGATTTAACTCGGAAAAAGACCGGCTATCTCTGAAAATTTCGCAATGCCTTGGCGGTAAATCTTTCATGTCTGATGCCGCCGGGAAGGCGTCACAGAACAATTAGATGTAAACACAATGCATCGGTCATTAAAAATCAGGAAAATCATTAAAAATCAAAGAAGCGTGGTGGAAGGGGAGAAAAGATTGGTACCGGTTCATCCAGTCCGATCGACTTATAACTACATATATATACATACGCAGACTCAGCGCGTGGCCTTGTTCTCCAACATGGCCGCCGCTACCAGACACGCGAATTTATTGAAGGGCATGAATTCGACTATGTTTATCCTTGCAGTGTGTGGGAGGCGCCTCTTTCCGGAAGGAAGAATCGTGGGTGGAAATAACAGCTCATTCGGCAGGTGGCCCTGGCAGGTAAGAATTTTTGCTTTTATTTTTTTACTCATTTTTTATTGATGCGCCATTATTACACCTGAATGACACGCGAGATGTCTTGATCATTGGATGCACTTTTATTATAGCCACACAGCTGACAGACAACCTGATTTGAAAATTTAAAAAAAAAGTTATTTTGTTTTAAAATATGTCGAAAAAGTCATTCTTGTTTTATTTGAAAAGGAGGAAATAATTAAATGAATGGGATTTCGTATCCATAATGTGTTTTAGAAATGTAATCAGAAAAGTAAAGGATAAAAAAATGTTTTTACTTAACAAAACCGTGAAAAATATTTTAAGATGTTGAAAAAAGAGTGCCGATTAGAGATCATATTTGTGGGAAAGGAAACTTGTGAAAAAATGATTGAAACTATTTGTTGATATAATTAAAAATATTTTAAAATCCTTACTCTGCCCCCTAAATTTCGTCTTCTTTGTTAAAAAAATACTACTTGTCTAAAAATGAACTTTCTTAGTCAACATTTTCTTTTTAATACAAAATTAAGGCTAAAAAATTCGTTCACGCTTAAAAAGTATTTATGAAATAAAATAAAAAATGTGAGACATATTATTGGGCTTAAAATACGAAAATTTGCACATGATTTCTTCTACAATACGAAGAGAATATTCTGCATAAGAAATACATTAAAAATAATTGTACCAGGTGTCAAAAACAAATCTTCAATTTCGAAGTATACAAAAAATACAAATTTTTTAGAGTTCAAAGATTTCTTGATTACTTTAAAATGTATTTCTAGCCATTATTTTATATTAAGTCTTATTTGTAGCAATTAAAAATGTAATGAAATCGATAAGCAAATATAGAAAATGTGTATTTTTGGTGGTCTTTTTTTGTTAACCGGTATCAATATTTTTAATGTGATCCTTATGGGGAATATTCTTCTTATATTGTAGAATAAAACTTGTGCATATTACTCCAGGGAAAACAATGTTTACGGGCTATTTCAGGCCATTAATTGTAATAAATAATAATTTTTTGTACTCTAGGCTCGATAATATCTTCAATATTTTTTGATTCGCAAAATTTAGAGCTTATCCTTCATTAAATAAAAAAAACTATTCAGGGGTGAAAATAATTTTTAGCCTTAAATTTGTATTTGAAACAAACTGAAAACTAGGAAAATCCATTTTCAGGCATAAAACGGCCTAGCGGAACCTTTAAACAATTTTTTAAGAATAAAAGAATATTTATGGCAGTATTTTTCAACCAAAAGTAAGAAATTTAGGTGGTAGCGCTTCCCAAATTGAAAAATACACATTTTTCGGGCAGCCTAATATATATGGGTAAAAGTAAAAAAAGTTGACAATATCATTTATACGCTCGTTTTTAGAGGAATAATCTTCTTAATCACACCGTATCAAAATTATTATAAATTGTTACAAAATTATAAACACTTTTTAAATATCCCTTACTTTTTATGTCATCCGATAAGAAAACATTTTTTCATTAATTTCATGGTTTAAGAGTTTAACTTTCGCATGTAATTTGATTAATAATTGAAGATTTAAGATATAATGTAAGACAAGAATAGTCTTGAAAACCTGAAAATTGGATTATAATTAAAGTGTCTTCATTTAAGAAAAATAAAGAATTCAGGAAATTTTGGATGTAAATTTATGAAGAAAATATTAATAGCAGCTTATCTACAAAACACTTGATTGATAGAATAATCCGGACAATATTTCGAAATATATTATTTCGAAAATTAAAACTGATTTTAAATAAATGAAAAGTAATATTTAATTTTTATGACAATATTTTGCAATATGAAAATTATTTCTTAACATATAATATCAATTGATAAATAAAAATATAAAAATAAAATTTATACAATTAAATTATAATGTAAAAATATGACGTGAATAAGTATGATTAGGATAATCGAGACATTGTGTTCATTTAACAAAAATAAATCTTATATAAA
>CAKNWW010347806.1:0-18676 GCA_932074435.1 Andricus kollari | reverse complement strand
ACTAGAAAACCCACGGAATTCGGCCATAGTTTTACTACTCGTCCTGCAAACATTGACATCCCAGCGGTAAAGTCGTGCCTAAGCTTCCCTGTAAAAAGGAGAGCATTGAAATGGATTATATGGCATTGCAAAAATTGTACACTTTAATGCCTATAAATCTAAACAAATTCCGTTTTTGTCCGAATGGTCATTTAACGGCATTCGAATGCATTAATTGTATTCGATATATCCGGTCGAAAAAAGCATTAAATGGCATTCGACTTATTTGGTAATTGAACGGCATTGGTTCCATTCTATGCCTCCGATCACTGAAGGCATTGCATGGCATTCAACTGATACGGTCATTTAACTGCATTCAATAACATTAAATCAATGGCATCACAAAGAACCTACTTTAATGCCATCATTTTTTTGTGTGATTCAAACGAAAACAGTCGAATGCCAAAAAGCGCATTCGGACAAAAACGGAATTTGTTTAGATTCATGGGCATTAAAGTGTACAATTTTTTCAATGCCATATAATCTACTTCAATGCTCTCCTTTTTACAGGGTACTTGTGATGTAATATACTATTAACGCATTTAAATATTGAAACGTTTAGAACAAATGCTTCTCTCTACTCAACTCTTGCTTGATGATCCTCAAAGGAGAGTTGAGCCAAGAAGCTACTTTCTTGCTACTGCGCATACAAAGCAGTTTAAATGTAACAATGATTTATTTAATTATTTACAAGCTTCATACAGTCAATTTAAATTGGTCTTTTAGTAAAAAAGGAAGAGAATGAGGACTCGGATCTAAGAATCACGCGCTTTTGAGGCCTTCGATTTCCGGTTTGCTTGGGCCAATCAAAAATCTGGATGGACTTTACAACTCTCCCTTTAGGATCTCTAGTGCTAACTACTGATTTCTTTTCTCCAATTAAATTACATGATCATCGCTGGAGTGGCAATCCGATGCGTCTATCGTCTAAATTCTAAATGATTTCAAATCGATCGGACTTCTCTTTCGAATCCGAGAGGATAGATGAAAAGAGAGGTTCGATGGATTTGAAAACGATTTAGGTCAAAGATGTTATAATAGAAATGGCAAAACCTTTGGGCAAGACTACAAGTCGCACCTATGATGAGTTGCCCTGAAGAAAAAATGCCATTGGTTAGACGGAGTTAGCGATATCTTCTATTATTATTAGTTTATTGTTATTAACTATTATTTTTCGTCAAAAATGTTGAGAATACTTCAAGAGAATCCAAATAAATCATTCAAATGATAATTAAAAAATGATGGCGCTGATAGCTCAACCGTACTTGATCGTACTACGAAAATGCACTGCCGGTAAAAGTCGCATCTGTCTTGGCGGGAATTTTAAATGATAATGAAAAATCCAATTTGTGTTTTTCTTTTTGTAATTGTTTATTGACATGTCTTACTTGGTCTCGGAATAGGAAAAGTGTGGCAAGTGATAAAAGGATGCCTCTCTGAACCCGCTGATAATAAGTGATGATAATTTTGTAATTAAAAAAAAAATAATAATAACTTATTGCATTATTATTTACATATGTTGTTGTGTTTGTAACGTGCAGAACACATATGGAAATGGTGCATTACGTAGAATCGTATAAATAAGGTAAGTATTATACACACTATTCTCGCTTCATAGCAGGCCTCTTCAGCAAGGGGAAATTCGGCCGTATAAACTCATTTGCTACATGTTTGGTTTCCACCACTATGCCTCCTCACTCAGCACAGTAAACTTCTGTCTCACTCTTTCAGCTGAGGGAATAGGCCTAGTGGTGGAAACGAAACATGTGGCAAATGAGTTTATACGGTCGAATTTCTCTTCGCTGAAGACCCCTGATTTATAAAAAACTTCGCATTCCCAGAATCTCAAACGCCCTCAGAAAGGCACACTCAGCAATCTCACAAAAATTTGCTATTACCAGAGAGAAAATTATTATTTGAATATCTTGCAGGGGAAGTGTATATTTCTCATTGAAAATAACAAAATATGCAAATCTTCGCAGACGTTTTAACATAATCGCGATTATTCGTAAAGATTCATTATATGAAGATTAATTAAAATAAAAATTATTCTACACAGCGGGCTTCAAATTTAGTAACAATTTTTATCAGGAAAAATGGCAACAAATGAGCAAATACCTACATTACCGGCGCTTACTTTTTACAAACTATTGTCTACATACAATGAGATATCGAGTTTCAAGTTTTGAGAAGGAAATAGAAGGTACTTAATAATTTTAACTGGTCCAACGTATTCGCATTTAGAAAAATATTAGTCTTCTATAAAGCGAGAATAGGGTTTACAATAGTTAATTTATACGATTCTACGTAATGCGTCATGTCCATATGAAAAATTATTATCCATTATTATCAGCGAGTTCACAGAGGCATCCTTTTATCACTTGCCAAACTTTTCCTATTCCGAGACCAAGTTTATTATTCTAAGGAGAAATTTATTTTTAATTCAAATTGCAGTGATGTTGCTGCATTCACCAATCATTCGAACATGTGAATAAACAATAAAAAAAAAAAGAAAATAAAAAATTGCACTTTTCATTCTATTTTAAAATTCCCGCCAAGATGGATGCGACTTTTACTGACAGTGCATTTTCGTAGTACGATCAAGTACGGTTGAACTATCAGCGCCATCAACTGTCAGTCGGCTTCCTGCGCACTTCACGTCGTTGCTACACCACTTTACTCGCATTTTTTAGCAGTTACCGGATTTTTTTCCAAAAACCAGAGACTTACGGCTAATACCGCATCCGCGAAACCCCTCCCGGGGTCTAATCATTTTTTAAAGTGCATTTTGAAAACCTGAAAACCGCATCATCGTCGGTCGTTTGTAAGTTTTGAGTGCTTTATATAATTCGCCATTTTTATGCATCCCGTTCCAACAGCCTTAACGAAAATTCAATTTTTTCCTAATGCTAGGTAAATATATTGAGCTAAAGATAGTTATGGAAGAATAACGGCGATGCATTAAATAGATTTTTTAATGTTTTGATGAAAAGAAACAGATACATACAAATCAGCTGATTTCCCTCCAAGTTCTGTGTGCATGAGTTTTGGATATCATTGGTTTTGGGGTTTTCGTGCTTTGTATGGCTTTTATAACAAGATGATATTTTTGTGCCTGCATATGTTCTGCGGCACACCTTTTTGCAACCGTAACTAACATAACCTTAAACATAACCTCTATGATTGCTTTTGAAAAACGATAATCAACATGCTTGTTTCCCGTATTTTTAAAATAAGAAAGAAAAGCAAGTAATTAACGTCTGCTTGATTTTATTGGGTTCTTCTTCATGCATGGGTGCGTTACAAGAAATTCTGCAATATCGCAAAACTTGTAGAGGCTGTTGTCTACAAATTTATAATTTTATTATATTTTTTATTAATAAATTATTTATTATTATATTATATTATTATTTATTAATAAATGTCAACACAGAAACAAATTGGGGGTTCAGTAATGTTGCGGCTCAAGTAAAACTTAAAATCATTTGGAACTTTGGCTCTAAAGTAACTCTTATTAAGGGTCCCAGTAAAAAGAAACTGATTGGGGCGAATAACCATTCTTGAATTCGCCCGAATTCCGCTTTCTGATTCGTTCAAATGAATTGAGTCACCGCGAATTGAATGCTTTTCAATTTGTTTTAATTCGTGGTCAGGGTCATTTCGAAAAAAATTGGTAAAAATTGCATGCCTCTAGACTCGAACCAGCGATGCTGAGTGTATAAGTCCAGCGGGCGACCACTGAGCTACGAGACTCATTGATATTTATTTACAACGGATCCTTTATGCCCAACGCGTTGGTTATAGCTTACGAATTCGATTGAATATAGCAGACTTTAACTGTATTCGCGCTAACGAATTCAGGCGAATTGGAGCTTGACTTTAAATCTCGCGAATTAAAATGAATTGGCTGACACTGAAATTAATTCGTCCTGACACATTCAAATGAATTAGGTCTCCTAAAAACTGTTTGCCGAATTTGGGCGAATAGCAGATTTGAAGATTAAATTACTTATTTCCGAATTTACAAGAATTCACGACTTGCTCGAACTAGAGATTGTCGCAAAGCAAGATTCACGAAGGCTCTAATGAATTCATCTCAATTCGCATCAATTAGTTTCTTTTTAGTGGAGTTCCTTTTTAGTTCTTTGATATCCGATAGATGCACATCGGCGGGTGCGGACGATTTGAACTGCTCATGTGCAGAAGAGCGTGGGCCTATTTGAAATCAATAAATACTATGAATAGTCATATAGATAAATATGAACAAACGTTTTTTATTATTTTTTAAAACAAATTAAATCGAATGATAAAAAGAACTAGCTCCTTAAAAAATGTAACATTAACCTAACATTGCCAGTTTATATTATATCATTTTAAATAGTCCCGCGCTTTTTGTATATGCGCAGTGGAAAACATCGGATTTACAACATAACCTTATAAACTGTCACATTTCATATGTGATATCTTCCTTGCAAGAATGACTAATGTCTATGATTTTAATTTCTTCATTCAATTTTTTTCAGTGCAATATCATTTAATTCAAATTATGAAGTGACCTGTGCATCATTAACTTCTAAAATCTTTCAAGTGAGTCAAGGCACAAGAGACAGAAAGGCTCTATTAGAACTATTTGAATCCATACTTTGGGTTCGTTCAGAAACCATTTATCATGTCGGGTTTTTTTCAGCAAGGGGGGTTCCTTTTTATTGCAGCTCCTTTGAAACGAAAAATTTATTCTAATGGAAATCCCAGTTTTTTCTGTGCAAAACAGTTACCTTCTGTGCACAAATATATTATTATTTTGTTGAAAAAGCCATATAAAACATGAAAAATCCGAAACTCATGCACACAGAACTTTGAGCGGAATAAGCTGATTTGCATGTGCTTGTTTCTTTTCATCAATACATTGTCCTATCATTTGAAACTCATGAAATTTTGTATTTAAAAAAAAAATCAAGCATTCAAATTACCGCCATTCGGAGATTCTTCCGCTGACGGAAAAATCTCTATTTTCACAACTCAGGTCTCTCCAGAATATGACTTTATGAGTTCCGTCCCATTTGGGCAGAAAACGTCGGCGTAAAACAGAAACTCATGAGAGTGAAAGAGATAAATATATCTGTCCGGCTCTTTCACTCTCATAAGTTTCTGCTTTACGCCGTCGTTTTCTGCACACATGGGACTGCACATTGATGGTGCTTTTACACCTCTGAAATCTTTGAGTAATTTTCTTGTCGTGTTTAATATTACTAGATAATTACTTAAATATTACCAGATTTATCGGGGGATGGCATGAGCGCTCGCAAATGCATGCGGACGCGCGTCACGCATGCAGAGGTGTAAAAGCACCCTCAATCTTTTCTTATGTTCTTGCGTACCATAAAACGTAACTTCTTTTCAAGCGTTATAAAACTTACAATAAAATGCGCTTCATGCTACATTTATGTTTTGTTTCTTTTCTAAGATAAAATAATCAATAAATTTGTAATTATTCCATAGGATGGGAAATTTCACTATCGTATAATCAATTTAATATCAATAATTATTATTTTTACCGACGGGTGCACATTTGAAGTTGACTCTGTTGCCAAAAGGTAATCGTATGATTAAATAACGTATATAAATCAACGCCATTCATTTTTACCTTTTCAACTTTTCATTTATAATATTTTCAGTTGATTTGTCTCATCCAAAATCCAATGAAACAGAATTTAAGATTATTAATGTGAATCCAGCCCAGCCATTCTTACGAAATAGAAGAATTTAACAACGCTCATGGATTCTAAAAGCAACGGGTTTTCTGATTCGGAAATATCTCCACCTCGAAAACGGTAAGTATAATTTCTTTCAATCATTCCATATCGAAGCTCTTGAATTTGAACGAATTCAAAATTTAAGTGTATTAAATAATACTGTTTCAGTTGTATAGGGAAAATTGTACAGTTAGCAAAATAGAACCATTTTTAATATGAAACCATGCCATTTTTGACCTACAGAAATGAAGGTCAAATATAAATTCAACATTTTCATAGGAGGGCGCTTTTTTGAAATTTGTTTTTGGGCTAGAAAAAAGCTTGGTTTCTTTCCTTCAAGTTCTTAGAGATTAAAAAGTAAAATTTTATTTTTTATTGGCGAAAATAAGTTGTAAGTGCTCCAGTGTACCCTATGACGCCTGCGCATGTGCGCCGATGTTTTAAACGATTAATTTATAAAAAATTCAATTTCTTTTTATTTCTTAAGATTCTTAAAGGGAAAAATCCAAGCTTTCTTTCTAGCCGAAAACCAATTTCAAAAAATCGTCCTTCTATGAAGAAAGTGCAATTTATACTTTGCCTTTATATTTGAAGGTCAAATATTTATTTTCACAAAAATCTCTTATGATCACTGGAAAGGGAGTGAAGAAAGCTATCGAAGCTATACTAGACAAACAAATTTTATCGCCATTAGAAAAGTTACAAATCACCAAAGCAGCTCGTATATTCTCAAAAACCACTGATCGCGTATTTTAAGGAATGAAAAAAATGCCGCTTTGTAACCTCAAAAATATTAAAGTGAGAAATCTAAGCTTTCTTTTGAGATATTTTTTGATTCCTTACAATAAGCGATGAGTGGTTTTTGAGAATATACGAGCTGCTTTGGAGATTTGTAACTCTGCTAATGGCGATAAAATATGTTTGTCTAGTATAGCTTCGATAGCTTTTTTCACTCCCTTTCCAGTGATCATAAGAGATTTTTGTGAAAATAAATATTTGACCTTCAAATATAAAGGCAAAGTTAAATAGCACTTTCTTCATAGAAGGACGAATTTTTGAATTCGGGTTTCGGCTAGAAAGAAAGCTTGGATTTTTCCCCTTAAGAATCTTAAGAAATAAAAAAAAATTGAATTTGTTATAAATTAATCGTTTAAAACATCAGCGCACATGCGCAGGCGTCATGGGATACACTGGAGCACTTGAAACTTATTTTCGCCAATAAGAAATAAAATTTTACTTTTTAATCTCGAAGAACTTAAAGGAAAGAAACCAAACTTTTTTTCTAGCCCAAAAAAAAATTTCAAAAAAGCGCCCTCCTATGAAAAAGTTGAATTTATATTTGACCTTCATTTCTGATTTTGTTATCACCATTAGAAAAGTTAAAAAATTGCTGAAAAAGACTATATCCGCGAAAATCCCAAAGTTTTCACAAACTCGCCCTGCATAATTATTTATCAAAATGAAAATTGTTGTCCCCAAAATGCAGTAGCACAAAACTTTTAACAAGTTGGACTTTGATCGGTAAATCTAAAAATTTTAAGCGTATAAAGTGAAACAAGTTTAATTCGGGACTTGAAGTTTTAAATTTATAATTTGGCATTTCAAATTAAGGCAGGATTCTACTTTCGAACGCGCGAAAAAAATTCTATTTTTGTAAATTTTTTTTTTAATACATTAAGAAAGATATTGATGCAGGGTTTGTTATGCTTAATAAATATAATTTTAAAATACATTAAAAAATTTTTTTTAGTTTATTTTATGCGCTCTACATACATTTAAATTGCACTTGCTCGAAATCACGTTTTTTTACCGTTTGTTAAAAAAGTCTCCGAAAGTGCCGAATAGATTGGTCTGAAATTTTTAGCACATATTTCATACATATACATCAACCGCTGGTAGCAGATTTTCTCATTTAAATGCAAAAAAAAAATAAAATAGCGGCAAATCGAAAAAAAATATCGTGTTTTTGCTTATTTGTTGCAAAAAAATAATAGTAAAAATAATTTTTTTTATATAAATCTACTATCACTGGTTGATGTATATGTATAGAATATGTGGTAAAAACTTCAGACCAATCTATTCGGTAGTTTCGGATATTTTTTTAACAAGCGGTAAAAACGTGGTTTAGAGAAAGTGCCATTTAACTGTATATAGAGCGCATAAAATAAACTAAAAAAAGATTGTTTAATGCATTTTAGGAGTGTATTAATTCAGCATAACAAACTCTACATCAATATCTTTCTTAATGTTTGAAAACAAATTTACAAAAATAGCATTTCTTTCGCGCGTTCGAAAGTAGAATCCTGCCTTAAACTAATTTATTCATTGAACAGTATCGTATGACCCAATAAATTTTCATTTAAAATATTTTTGTCAAAAAAGAAAAACAACTTGGAAACTTATATATAAAAATAAACTTTCATTTTGCTCTTTTTATTAATTTTTTTATTCAAAAAAGAAGAATCAGGAAATGTGAATAAATATAAAGTTCTTAGTATTCGTTAAAAAAATTATATTTAGAATTTAGTATATATACAACAATTCAAGAAAAAACAGATGTCCAGGCAAATAGAAAATCGGTCTCAATTCTAAAAAGGGTTGAATACTTTTATTTATTTCATATTCTATTTTATATATTTAACACTATTCAATAAAGTCGTATTTTTCGATAGGGGAGAGGAGGTTAAGTTGGCGCAACCTTATTTACAAAAAACTATAATAGTTAAACCCGCGAAAACAGTTCTATCGTCTGAATTTGTGCATAATATATAAGTGATAAAATATACAAAGTCAGTCGATTTTTCGAAATAGTTTAATTACAAGCTTATTTATATGATTTTTTTTCAGTAACGTTTGGTTAATTTGAAAGCAATTCAATTCAATCGATGAATATTACACATTTTACATTAACCTGACTCATCCAACACTTTTATAATATAAAGATTTGTATAAAGATAATAAAGATGAAGATTTTTAATAAAGGTTTTCGTCAAATAAATGAGCCTTTGATGTGAGAAGTATTTAATTAATGAACAATCCGTGGGTGGGTGATTTGGCGCAGCCGTTATGTCGTATACTATTTTGTACAAAACAGTGCAAATTGGATGTCAGCTTGCGCAATTTAATTAATTAATAATATATTACCATATCAAACAATAATAGTTGGTTTTTGGTCAAGGGGCGCCAAATTAGCCTCCTCTTTCCTATAATTTTATAAATTAAAAAGTGCCTTAGTTAGATATTGAACTTTACTTAATTCTTAGATGACATGAATTCTAAAATAATTTTGTATACGTAAAACTGATAAAAAATTATTTTAATTTCAGCTTCAAACTCTCAAGAACTAGGGTTGAAATAAACTACTCCTGGTGTATGAAATATATTGAAAAATTCCTGATGGACTTGAAACCACGTAGAACGCCGATTTTTATGGATGCAAATGCTGTCTCACACTGGCAAATAGAAATAGATGTGCTTTCAGTGAATAATCTCGATTTTGCTCGAATCGAGCTTATTTATCGTGGCGGACAAAGAATTTCAAAAGGGCAGAAAGTTACCTTTTCCATTATGAACCCAATACATGGAAAAATGTTCAGTCAAAGCAAACTGACAAATGATGATCACGAGGCATACAGACTCTTTCCCGAATTCATTCAAGTGAATGAACTCAGATCTTATATATTTGAAGCACATCTCACGATTTTATGTGAGGTTTCTGATTTAACGGAACTAAATTTGGAACCTGAAATGAAAAATAAACCTTTGTATGCATCTTTTATGAATAGCGAAATGTTGAGCGACGTAGTTCTTGTCATTGGCAAAGAAATATTCGCAGCCCATAAATTAATTCTGTCTGCCAATAGTCCCGTTTTTCATAGAATTTTTTCACACGAAATGAAAAACCCAGTCTTTGATAAGTTAGATATCAACGATATCGAGTCAGAAACGTTTCAAGAGTTGCTTCGATACATGTATACAGGAAGTGTGAATAATTTGAAATCTCTGGCACAAGGAGTTCTGGATGCAGCTAATAAATATCAAATGGAGGATCTGAAATTGATATGCGAGAAATTTATTTCCAAGAGTCTCACGGTGCAGAATGCCTTAGATATTCTTCAGCTGTCTGATAAGTGCAAAGCTAATCTTCTGAAAGAATCCAGCTTTAATTTCATTGTTTCAAATTTAGGAGGAATCGTAAAATTAGATGATTATAAAAATTTTTCGAAATCGAATGGAGATCTGATGGGAGAGTTGGTGATCAGAATAAGTTCATCTGATAATTCTGATTGAGCCAAAATATTTTATTGTTGAATTCTTCGAGATTTTAAGATTTGTAGTTACACTTATTTCGTAACTTAATAATAATCTGACCATTACTGACCGAATCGATTTTAACCCTATTGAAAAATTCTGTACGGGATCCCGCAACTGTTCTTGTGCGTGTTCCTTTGCCAGAACTATGACTTGCTCTCGTGCAAGAAACGTTACAGGTTCATCGTAAGAAATTGACACACGAACTTGTAGAGGAAGATGCAGGGGACAATTAAACCCTTACGGCAACGTGTACACGTTCAAAGTGACCAGGAATGAACATGTAGGGGATCCGGTAATGAATCTAGCACCGTTTTCGCCGTATCGGCAGAATTTTACTGTAATTAATATGAGGATATGAAGGAACATGGATAATTATCTGTAATACCTTGCCTTTTTTTATAACCTTGAAGATCCAACTCACCAGCGAGAGAGCTAAACCCTAGATCATCTTGGCGGATTAGTTTCACTAGGGTTCCTGTACAGGATTCTGTAAAGGATTTCGTACCGAAGTATGTACATGAACCCTTGTGAAACTAATCCACCAGGGTGCGCTACGGCCTAGCTTTCTCGATAGTGAATTGAATCTTTAAGAGTATAAAGAGAGGCAATGTATTAAAAATATGTACCCATGTTCCTTGACATTAAATTTATTACATTGAAATTTTACCGATACGGAGAAAACAGTGCTTCTTCCCTTCAGGATCCCCTACATGTTCATTCGTGGTCACTTACAGGTTCCCGTAAGGGTTCAATTGTCCCCTGTATGTTCCTGTACAGGTTCATGTATCAATTTCTTATGCTGAACCTGTAACGTTTCCTGCTCGCAAGTCGATTTCAAAGCCTCCATTTCGCATATATTTTTATCAATTAATAGTCGGTCTGCTAAGTTTCTTACATTAACTTTCTTCGAGTACATGAAACGAAGCATTTCTTCGAAAACTTCTCGATCCGTTTCTTTTATTTCTATATTCTTAGATAAAGACTCTTTTATATTATGCGAGGATATTCTTTCAAATATAGGGCTGTTCGCAGCCAAAATCAACCTCCAAATGCATAATCCCAATTATTACTTCAATATCATTGAAATTATAATTTTTCATAAAATTTTCATAGATTGAATCGCTTCAAAATATTTCTTTCTCTATGTCATTTATTTCGCACAAGATTATTAGGAAATTAAATAATTATTCCATTTTGATAAACTCAGTAAAACCATAACTCTGCGATTCTAAAATTTTACCCGTTACTAAAATACTTTTCGTGTACAATATTTCGTTCAAGGCATCTGCAATTGAAAAGCTAGCTTCTATATTCATAGCCATTTGTTCATTAGTTTGTATGTTTTCAATATAGAGCGACAGACCTGGAGAGTACATTGAAAGTTTCTATTTAAATTGGTTGTTACTTTCCATAGGAAATTCGGTTGTGTGTCCTATGAGTCCTACATTGTTGTCATCGTTAACGATGGTGTAATCTATCCACCAAGAATATCTTGTTACTGGCTTTTTGTTAGCTAGCATTTCGTTCTCACTGAGATAAAAATTAATCTCTGATCTATAAATTAAAATGTATAGAAAAACATTATTTAAAGAATAAAGTGTTTGATTATTAAAATAATATATAAAAGTTGATAGTGATTGTACCCTTCTGTGTGAGAGATATCGACCAAGAAAACGCTGCCAAGACTTGACATTATCAAAATTCGACATTCTTTTACTGCCTACTTAAGTGGCAAGTTTCTGTTAAAAATAAATGAGCTGTTTATGATATCCCTGCTGAAAAAAACCTACATAGTAAACTACATGGGAACCCTGGCGGACCGAATGAACGGAACGGTTACGCTACAGCGTATCCTTGAAGTATCCACATCGTATCCTCTCCGTATCATGGAAGAAAAACAAATTAAAAAAGGAAGATAAACATTTAACTTGTTGAAATTCGGATTCTACGTGAAATTTTGCGTTAGAAGGTCACGGAGTAATTGCAATAGTTTTTCTTGCAACGCCATTTTTTCAAAATTGGTGGTAAATTCAAATTTGGATAGTTTACAATACAAAATTTTAATATTTTAACAGTCATAACGTAACCAAAATCTGTTTATTAAAGATAATAAATTCTCATAAATTCTGTAATATTCTCCGTTATAGAACCCAAACCAAAATTCTTTAGAATTTAAGAACTCTAGAAATAACAGAAATAATATTGAATTTCTTGAAAACAAAAGAAATTAAATAAAGTAAATAAGATAAAAATAAAATTGAATGAAATTAGTGATAATATTGAAAATAACATATAACATTTTCAATCTAAGGTTTTTTGTTAAGGTTATCTATCGAATTTTAATGTACTAACACATTCATACATAATTAATCAACAAAACCAGGTAATATCGAAGTTTTAATGAAAATTGGTTTTTGTACGCAAGATTTGAATCGCTTCGAGTGCAATTGTTCAATAAATTTTATGTTTCGAGTTATTTTTTCAGCATATTTAAGACGGAATTTTCATTTATATTGACTCTGACAAATTGCAGAAAACATCTGAAATTTATATTTAAAATTAGTTCTTTACATTTTTCAGAAAAAATTTCCATTTTTGTTCAGTGCAAAATTATTATTGTTTAGTCGCGAATTTTATAAAAACAGTTCATAAATTATTTTTAACAAACTGCAGAAATAGATTATAAATGAAAAATGTCAAAGAAATATTAATTCAACAGCAGGTTTTGATAAAGATATTTCTTGAAAAATATATCTTAATGATTCTGAGTTACTTATTTCCTTGAAGTTACAAAAATTAAAATGTTGTAAGAAATAATATGATTAAAGTAATCTTGAATTGCACTTATGATTTCAAATATTTATAAACCCCTACTCCTAAGTAATAAAACTTAATTATACCTTACTAAATTATTTTCTAAATATTTTACAGACCCTGGATAGCTACGAATTATCATATTGCAAAATCGTAAAAACAATGCACAATATGTTAATTTCAATTATGTTTTGGCGTATAATAGTCATTTTTATTCTCAGAAGACTTTAAATAATATTTTATGTGTACAATAAACGTGAAAAAATAATCTTCTATTTACAAAAAATAATAAATAGTTAACATGTCTCATATCGCCCCAGAGCTATGTTCATGTCACCCCGATCTCCCCTATTAAATTCCTGAAGTTCCAAATTTGAAATATTTCAATTTGGAACTACATATTTCAATTTAAACTTACAATTTTGAACGCTTCAATTGCATTTTTTTGCTCATTTTTTACAAGATTTGAAACTGTCCAATTTTTAATCATTTCAAATCTTAACCTTTTAAATTTTAATTTGTAGTTGCCCAACTCTTCAAAACTATTGAGAAACTTTTTGTTTGTAAATAAACGATTAGCATAATTGAGTCTAAAAATTAAAAATTATAAAAAGAAGACTTTAAAATTACGAATTGTACATGCATGTTTGCATACTTAAAAATGTCACAAATTGACCTTTTTAAACCCAAAAGGATTTCAGATAGAACTCAATAAAATTGTATTACCTTTTCATTCTAGGTACTTGAATCCGGGGGGAAATTATATTAATATTACAAGTGCTTGAGTAAATATTTCGCAGTCCATTCAAAATAAAAATCAAATAAAAATCGCCGGGTAACTAAAAGTATGTCTATTGAACTGAATTGAAAAAACAATGCGATACGTAAAATCCCATCTGACTGTAAACAGTCCAGTAAAAATAAACTAATTGGGGCGAATTGAGAAAAATATGCTAGGATCCGCTGTCAATCTATCGCTTTGCGACAAACATGAATTGGAGCAGTGTGTGTGAATTCGTATAAATTCGGCAAGAAGTAATTTAATGAAATCTGCTAGTCGACCAAAATCGGCGACAATTCTTAGGGGGCCTAATTTATTTGAATGCGTCCGGAAAAATTTGTTAGCGTACAATCTTGATTAATTTCTTTGAAATTTAGCGTCACCAAGCATTCAAATAAATTCGCACCTATACTCAATTCATGCTGTCTGAATTCGTTTTAATTCGTTTAAAAGTATCAGTAAGCAAAATTCAAACGAATTCAATTAAGACGTTGATTAGCTTCCATTCGTTTTTTTTACTGAGAGGGTTTTTGCTTTTTTCGTTAAACTTATTTTACGAATTGGACGTTGTCCATAAATATAACGTCACAAGAACGTTTCACTAATGGTATAAGATTATATGGAAAAACACGGAAAAAGAGTGACGTCATTTATCGGAGACGCCATTGAATAAATAAAGTAAGAGTGTTAATAGTGTAGAAAATCGTTTTAGTATCAACAAAAAGTGTTTAGATTTCGTGAAATAAACCTTTTTAGAGGTTAAATTGATGATATATTTTTTGTTTAAATTATTCGATTTTTTTGTAAATCACTTTGCATCAGTTAATAAAAATATGTATGTCGATAGTATATAAGGAACAGTTTGTTTTAGTACCTCCAAAACTCAGATACGATCAAAAATGCAGAGACTAAGGTTTATTGCATCGGCGAATTAGCGAAAAAATTATTTGGATTGACCCACATATTATATGCATATTTATAAACATTTATGTACAAAAATGTATTCTTAATTTCACATACTTTACCTGGTTAGAACAAAAACAGCGCTGCTCTGCCTTGAAATAAGATTTTATTAAATTTTGCAAAGCCACTAACACGAAAAACTTGATTACGTCGGCTGTCTTCTTCTTGAAGCTTTATATTTGTCTCTTGTCGAGCAAACGACCATCCACTTTGCTTTGGTTGTAACTAAAGATCCTCAAAGGTGAGTTGAGACAAGAAGAGGAAGGAGGTTCCGGTACAGCGGCCAATCATAGAACAGAAGATTTGAAATGAAGCTTCGCATTTAGTGCAAACTCTGTGGTTCCGGTACAATGGCGAAATTTTGTCTCAAAACTCTCCCTTGAGGATCTCTAGACTTACAAAAAAAAAAGATTAGGAAAGAATAAAAATATATTACTTGATGCTAGATAGAATCTAGAAAATTGAACTTCTCATCCCGAATATTGTTTGGTCGCGCATGCGCGACGAATATGCCAAGATCCGGCGAATAGTCGGGTGTATGTCTGTTTCCGAATACATTATAGGTTGTGTAAATAAATATGATTAAAAAATTGTTTTAATAAAATCTTATTAATGAAAGTGAACAAACTTTAAATGGAATTAAATCATGTTATTTTCACATATATATATATATATATATATAAACAAACAGCGCAAAAGTGATTGATCATATGAAAGCCGCTTTTAGAGGTTTTGTTAACTTTCCTGATTATTCTTTCGGAATGCGTGCATTGTAGCTCCAAAGAAAAGAAACTGGCAATGAAAATATATATTATTAAAATATGTGAAAAATTTTAATACACATCGAGGGTCAAATTACCCTCACTTTGATTAATTTTTGGCTGATTAAAATTGAATTGCTTTCGACAACTTAACAACCTCAGCCTTGTTTTATATTGTTCACTGGGCTTCTAAATTGATTTTAAACTAAATTTCCGCCTGATACATCTTATTTTGTTAAGACAACTCTTGAAAAATTATACAATTTTTCAAATCCTCGGAAAGTTACATTGCGGCATCATTATTTCCGTATTCAAGGTGAAAAGATCTATCAAGAGATCTACATTAAACGAATAGTCCCAATCGAATCCAAAGTTGGTATAATATGAAGGTTGACTGATGGCATTAACATGATTATAAACTAGATATGGTGTTACCTACAGATCCTTAAGGGTTAGTTGTGTCAAACCCGTGAAGATTTTTGATTGGCCCAAGCATACCGATACCCAAAGGCAACAAAAGCGCGCAATTTCCGAAACCGATCCCTCAATCTCTTCTTTTTTATTAAAAGGCAAATGTAAATTGGCTATGTGAAGCTTTTAAATTATCAAATAAATCATAGTGACAATTAAAAACAGTTGATGCATCAGTTTAACATAATTTAATCGAAATCACTTTGTTATGAGCCAATCGCCCCACCAGAAAAGTGAACATTTAGATAGCGATTTACCATACCGTCAGCGTAGCGGCACTTAATTAGTTCCAAACGCCACCGCACAGTCAGTTAATTAGTTCCACAAATGTCCGCTGAATAACGTAAAATGTATTTCATCAATTTACTGTAGAGATATACATTTCAAACATTACTTCGTACCGAACCACTTTGAAAATTTCGCGCCATTCGAGATTACCAATCACAACCCAAACAGCTGACTCCCATATCAGTCGTACGTTTCCAGCTAACACAATAGAGTCCGTGAAACCTTACCTGCAATTACGTCGCAGTTATAATTGTAAATCTTCGTACACTCAAAATCATGAAAAGGATAAATATGAGCTGGCAGTGATCATCATCACTATAAAAAAAACAATCACTTTACAGGACGTTGTCGCACCATTTTTGTAAAGGGCTATCAGCACTCGCTTTTTTGGGCGCTCTACAGGCTCATAACGTGGGGGTTTCGAATAAAATATCTTACATCACTCATAGGGCTAGACATGTCTTTACGCGGGGGATTCAATGTTCGCAGGACTATGTCCAAGACGCAGGACCACTAGAAAACCCACGGAATTCGGCCATAGTTTTACTACTCGTCCTGCAAACATTGACATCCCAGCGGTAAAGTCGTGCCTAAGCTTCCCTGTAAAAAGGAGAGCATTGAAATGGATTATATGGCATTGCAAAAATTGTACACTTTAATGCCTATAAATCTAAACAAATTCCGTTTTTGTCCGAATGGTCATTTAACGGCATTCGAATGCATTAATTGTATTCGATATATCCGGTCGAAAAAAGCATTAAATGGCATTCGACTTATTTGGTAATTGAACGGCATTGGTTCCATTCTATGCCTCCGATCACTGAAGGCATTGCATGGCATTCAACTGATACGGTCATTTAACTGCATTCAATAACATTAAATCAATGGCATCACAAAGAACCTACTTTAATGCCATCATTTTTTTGTGTGATTCAAACGAAAACAGTCGAATGCCAAAAAGCGCATTCGGACAAAAACGGAATTTGTTTAGATTCATGGGCATTAAAGTGTACAATTTTTTCAATGCCATATAATCTACTTCAATGCTCTCCTTTTTACAGGGTACTTGTGATGTAATATACTATTAACGCATTTAAATATTGAAACGTTTAGAACAAATGCTTCTCTCTACTCAACTCTTGCTTGATGATCCTCAAAGGAGAGTTGAGCCAAGAAGCTACTTTCTTGCTACTGCGCATACAAAGCAGTTTAAATGTAACAATGATTTATTTAATTATTTACAAGCTTCATACAGTCAATTTAAATTGGTCTTTTAGTAAAAAAGGAAGAGAATGAGGACTCGGATCTAAGAATCACGCGCTTTTGAGGCCTTCGATTTCCGGTTTGCTTGGGCCAATCAAAAATCTGGATGGACTTTACAACTCTCCCTTTAGGATCTCTAGTGCTAACTACTGATTTCTTTTCTCCAATTAAATTACATGATCATCGCTGGAGTGGCAATCCGATGCGTCTATCGTCTAAATTCTAAATGATTTCAAATCGATCGGACTTCTCTTTCGAATCCGAGAGGATAGATGAAAAGAGAGGTTCGATGGATTTGAAAACGATTTAGGTCAAAGATGTTATAATAGAAATGGCAAAACCTTTGGGCAAGACTACAAGTCGCACCTATGATGAGTTGCCCTGAAGAAAAAATGCCATTGGTTAGACGGAGTTAGCGATATCTTCTATTATTATTAGTTTATTGTTATTAACTATTATTTTTCGTCAAAAATGTTGAGAATACTTCAAGAGAATCCAAATAAATCATTCAAATGATAATTAAAAAATGATGGCGCTGATAGCTCAACCGTACTTGATCGTACTACGAAAATGCACTGCCGGTAAAAGTCGCATCTGTCTTGGCGGGAATTTTAAATGATAATGAAAAATCCAATTTGTGTTTTTCTTTTTGTAATTGTTTATTGACATGTCTTACTTGGTCTCGGAATAGGAAAAGTGTGGCAAGTGATAAAAGGATGCCTCTCTGAACCCGCTGATAATAAGTGATGATAATTTTGTAATTAAAAAAAAAATAATAATAACTTATTGCATTATTATTTACATATGTTGTTGTGTTTGTAACGTGCAGAACACATATGGAAATGGTGCATTACGTAGAATCGTATAAATAAGGTAAGTATTATACACACTATTCTCGCTTCATAGCAGGCCTCTTCAGCAAGGGGAAATTCGGCCGTATAAACTCATTTGCTACATGTTTGGTTTCCACCACTATGCCTCCTCACTCAGCACAGTAAACTTCTGTCTCACTCTTTCAGCTGAGGGAATAGGCCTAGTGGTGGAAACGAAACATGTGGCAAATGAGTTTATACGGTCGAATTTCTCTTCGCTGAAGACCCCTGATTTATAAAAAACTTCGCATTCCCAGAATCTCAAACGCCCTCAGAAAGGCACACTCAGCAATCTCACAAAAATTTGCTATTACCAGAGAGAAAATTATTATTTGAATATCTTGCAGGGGAAGTGTA
>CAKNWW010347803.1:0-11068 GCA_932074435.1 Andricus kollari | reverse complement strand
GTGAGCTGGAATAGAGTTCGAATCGCTAGAAAGGGAGCGCATTTGACACCGAAAGTGACGACGTTTAACCAGAAAGTTCTAAGTTTACCCTCGTAATACTAAAGGATTTTCTGAAACTTCCAATCATCTGGATGAACCCAGATCTGCCGATACATTTTCTCTATATCTGCAGTGATGAAAAAAGGGTGAGCGCGAAAACGCAAGATTTGTTGTAAGAGAGTTTCCTGAATAGTGGGTCCGGTTAACAAAACATCGTTCAACGAAATACCGGTAGAAGTTTTTGCAGACGCATCGAAGACGACCCTACATTTAGTTGTTTCGCTCGAATCCTTTATCACTGCGTGATGAGGCAAGTATTAGCCGTCCTCGGTGTCGTCCTCGCACAGCGTCATGTGGCCAAGCTCCAAGTATCCATTCATCTCCTTCTCGTACTGAGCTTGGAGGGTACGATTGGCCTTGAACTGGATCGAAACGGCAAACGAACGGTATACCGACCTGAGCTATCTCGAGTAGTGGTTTCCACGTAGAATTTTTCGCAGATTATGTCGTCGTGAGACTTGACAGGTTGATAGTCAAGATCCTCGACGGTTATGAACCTCTCAAGAAGCTGATCTAATTTTACCGCGTTGCATGAAACGGTGGTAGGAGTTCTTCTGCATATCGAAACTCCGGCTGCTATCCAACCGAAGGATGTTTTTTGAAGTGTGATTTGGGTCGTTTGGTTACTCAGTTTAATCTGACCTATCGCGAGAGACGACATTGTGGGGCCTGAAGCTAGTAAAACATCAACCGATCTGGGAATGTGAAATTGCGGATCAGCTAACTTTATATATTTAGGAATCTCAAACTCCTCTCGAGGAAACGTTTAATTAGGCACTCTATCGGCAATTTTTGGAACTATAAAAAACTTTAATTGATGTTCAGCGTTATTATAAGTTGAATGGAAAGTGGCTTTAGTGTACTTGTCGGAAACAGTGCTCGCATCGTCAACTGCTCTGATGTTCACGAAACATTGCTTAGTTTGTAAGCGTAAGCGACTAAGGAAACCTTGAGTCATTAAATTTGCATTTGAACAAGAATCTAAAAGTGTACGTGCCATGAAACTATCTCCTCGGCCAGTGTTGAATTTTAACACGGCGGTGGTCATAAGTTGTGAATCAGGAAGGTATGCGTTTGAAGCATAGGATTGACAGGAATTTCGTCAAGATGATTTTTCCCCGGAACAAGTTGCTTCACCTTTGGGTTGAGAACCCTTTGCTTTGGGAGCTTTCGAATTTTTCTCGGGATGGAGCAAAGTATGGTGGTTCTTATTGCATTCCTTGCATCGTTTTTCACTGGTGCAAGGGAAAGGGTGAAGATAGAGACAATTTCGACAAAGTTTATGAAGGTTAACGACCTTCCATTTTTCGTTGGAAGAAAGCTTATTGAAAGCTGAACACTTGTAAAGCCGGTGGAGTTCCTTACACTGCATCAAGCAGCCGTTGGCTGAAGTGCTAGCGGTGGTAGTAAGGGTCCACGTACCGGTTTTTTGTGACTTATTAGGGGGAAAGGTGTTGGCATCTCCCGCCCTCTTATTTGATGCACGTCCACTTTGGGGTAAGCTACCTATTTGACGCAGTCTAAAAACCGTATCCTGAGCAAATTCAAAAAGATCTTCTAATTTGGCAACTCTGTCGCTCGGCAAACGATCGACCCATCTATTGTACACACTGGTGGGTAAACTACGTTCGAGAATACGAATGACCATCTCGTCTCCGACCGTAATCCCAATCGACTTCAATAAGTTGACGTGTTGACGAGTAGTATACATTACTTTTGCCAGCGAGTCTGGTTTGGCCTCATTTAATTTGGGTAGACTAAGAAGAACGTCGAGATGATCTGATACGATGATGCGTTTCTGATCATAAGCCTTGCACAACGCTTCCCATGCGAGAGGGTAATTTGTTGCGCTGATTTCGAAACCGCTGATGGCTTGGGCGGCTAAACCTTGAACTGCTCCGGCAAGCTGTGTCAGGGAACGCGTCGATACGAGGGTGATCGGACTGGAGCTCGATCAACTCTTCTTGGTTTTGAATATATTCGGTAAAGATAGTCTCGATAGATTTAATACGTAAACTCGCGTTCGTTACGTCGGGGGATTGGCCCGCCAAAAGATCTCTGAGAGATTTCAACGATTTCTCTAACACATTGCTCTTTAGTGCAATATGTGCGACACGCTTTTTATCATCGGGCGACATTTTGTACCTTTTATATTCAAAGCCTGATAAAAGAACAAATACTACAACAACATAAATAAAAACCGACTAATTGATCGAATATAAAGTTCTTGAATCAAGCTTGCTTGACGCAAGGAACAAAAAGAATTCAATTAGTTTTCGAATAACGTAATAAGTGTCAATCAATTTACCAAGTTTCGAATTGAACTAAATTAAATTGCAATGTAATCCATTGAAAATGATCAACTTTGAGCAGAAATCAATAAATAGTCATAATCAACTTTTTTAATTTAGCCTTAAACTGAACTAAATTATAACACGATTTATTAAAATGGTCAAATTTGTTTTCAAATTAATAAATAATTAATTGAACTTGTAGTCGTTAAACATATTTAAAAATGCTAGAATACTGAACGCGACAGTGAGATAATAAATACTCAAGTGAAAATTATGTTTGAATAAAGTCTCGAATATATACGTACGAGTGTGTTATATATATAGCGTATATATCGAGGACTCCATAAAACGTTATTGTTATATCAATGCTTGTTTGAAATACTTATTTCAATTGTCATGCTACGCACGCTTTTATTAGTGCGAGCAGACGCAACCAGAAAGAGAACTTATCTTTATTTCACGCCGATGATGGCCGGCTGTGAGTGAGTCCCCCTGGTCGAAAGCAACGGCATTGGTCGTCGTTGACGCTGCTGTGGCTGTGCGCTCTTACGCTTCTGCGTCACTCTTGGCTTGTGGCGGGAGAGAGCGAGAGACAAAGCGAAGTCGCGTTGCCACAAGTTTGAGCGCCCTTTCTTATGCACGCCTCGATTTTCTTTGTCTCACTCACATGCATACACACACCCCGCGCACTGCATCAGCGCGACGTCACTTTCTTCGAATTGAAGCTAAAGGTAAAGGGAGATGGATTTTGTCCACCTCACAGGAGGCACCATGATTAATCTTGGCTTTTTACTGGGCGACAGTAAAGAAGCCTTGTTAAGTTTTTTGATGGGAATTTAGATGAACTTTTATGAATTAGCACAACTGATTCTACATTACTTGATTTTACACTTTGAACATGCGAACTGTATCATTTATATTTATTACCGAAGAAATATATGGAATGAGGTCGATAAATTAATACACTGGGTTATGGGGAAAAAAGCCTATTACGGCATAAAAAACCCTTTTATTAACACACACACAAAACTGAAATGTTGAGATAGAAAGCGATTGACGTCGCACGGAGAACAATGGCCGCGCGCCATGCACACACGTGCTTCGATTTTTCACGAGATATTTCGTTGATCACTCGTGCGCACTCACACAACAGATAAGATATCAAACCACGTTGGTGACAAGATCGATTTTTACAAGATAAGCGATTTGATAGAATGCAGAATATGCATGCCGTACGTTAGGAACGGCTGGTTCGCGAGGGAGCTCCGCACGCTATACGATCTCGTCTACCACTGCCAGCTTGGCCGGAAGAGCGGAAAACCCCCACGATCTGCGAGGCAGCGCCGGCAGGTGCTGCCACCGCGTTAGGTTTTTGGGCCCTAACTCCCGTCATACACAACACACACATACGGCAGATGCACGCGCAGGCGCGAAATAATATATATTATTTTCATAAGTGTTGCGACGCAACACTTACGCCCGCTACATACAACTTTACACCCGATACACATACAATGTCCCCCGCAAGAGAGAATATGAAGGAATTGATCTTTATCTTTTAAAAAATTGTATTGCTAGACCCGAAAGTCTCCCTTCTGCAAAGTACGCTATTTCTTCCTTTCACCTATAACAGGCCTGCCCAAACTGGGGAAGTCGACTCATTTGCCAGATGGGATTTTAACACCACCACCGACCTCTATTCATTCAACTTCACGAGAGCCATCACCCCCCAAGCCTCTGGACCCGAGAAGGGGGAAGTGGTGGCGGAACTCGAACATGTGGTGAATGAGTCGATTTCTCCGATTCGCGTTTGAATGCTCGAGGTGAGCGGTTCGCTTTGTGTGTTTCTCCTGACTTTATGGTACTTTTTGGAGTGTTTGTGGTGTGCTATGTCTCGCAGTTCCCAAATGAATTGATCATGAGAGTTGAATGGTCTTTTTAAGTGTGATTTTTGTGTATTGACATGGAGTGATGAAAAGGCTTAAAAAACTTTCTTTTGAAACTTTGAAAGTGTTGAGCGCATTTGGATGTATTTATTTCCATAAAACTATTTCTGCTTTTTGATTTGTGTGATTTTCTTGATGTGCTTTGGATTTTGGTGATTGTGTGGCTTAGGAAGGTGCAGCTTGTGGAGTAGTGACTTATAGAATATCGTTATTACTGAATATTACTCACGAACACAAGCTGGTATCGTATGAACTGTATTTTGATGTACACCTGGTGTTTATAGCCGCTCTTAGTCTTTCCATTTTCTCCAATATTTCTCCTTTATAATTTATGCCTGTAATAATCTTTTCTGCTTTTGCTTGGGCCATAAATTGCTTCCGCTTTCACTGATTAAATTTGAATTGAATATTTGGTCATGGTTGGGATCTTAAAATTTTTAATGTTTTAGATTTAAAAATTTTAGATTGTTTCTTTTTTTTGAGGAGCCGTTCCATTTTTTGTCCAGCTTCAAATTAATATATTTTAGGAATTTTTCCTTTTGTTTTAATAAAATGCAACAAATCGACAGCTTGTCTGCAATTGTGGCTTACGCATAAAGTGCTTGCTGGGGGGCGAGCTTGTAGAATAACCTTGTTTGATGTTATTTTTTACATTTAGATATTATTTTCAGCTGGATCTCTGAACCCGGAATCATGTCTCTTAGAAACTCGGGTGTCAATGGTAAATCGAGGGGTGGTGGTTCGCTGCCTAATCTCAGGAGTCGGAGTGCAAATGTGAGAAGTAACGTTCTCAAGTCGCGTGCTGATTCCCTGGAGAGTACAGTCTCTACACAGGACAGGTCTGAGGTTCCTCCGGGTGTTTCTACTTTGGGTCCTACTTCTATTAGGAAGTCCAGGGGGTGAGGGGGGATCAAATGTCTGTCCTATTCTGCCTCTTAATTCGGGCGACTCATGGTCGGCTCCAATTCTCTCTCCTCAGTGCTCTTCGTCTTTCACAGATAGAGCTGATACTGAGGTTATTGATAAGAATTATAATCCAGATTCTGGCAGATTAAATTCTCATAGAACTCAGGAATTTTATGGCCCACAGTTGTTATGGACTAGGGAGGGGGTGAATTGAGATTTCCGGTTTTCAAATTCATCCCCCACTTCGTTTATGGTTTTGATGGAAAGCACAAACCGTCATAAAAGATTAGGTAGATTTGATCAATTGGATCAAAATCGATGAGCTTATTTCCGGTGGCAGGAGGATTCTGAGAAACGGCCAGAATCAAGTTAAAATTTTCTGCGATGATTGGAGGGATGCAAATATTCTTCTGAACTCTGCGGATCTTGCTCGAGCGGGTCTAAAACTGTTTGTTCCATCATCTCTTATTAGTGAAAAGGCTTTTATCAGGAATGTTGATCCAAAATATTCTCCTCTTAGCATTTTCAATCGCTTCGATCCTTCGGTCGAGGACTCCATTTTGGCTATTAGAAGGAGAACCAATCCAGATAAGACTCTCTCTGATAAAGTTGAATTTACCTTTTCGCTTTCGGGTATTCCGAATAGCATCTTCTTTTCGGGATGGGAGTTTCCTATGACTCCTGTGATCCCCTCTCCGATTCGGTGTTATAGATGCCAAAGATTCAGACATTTTGCCAATCAATGCCGTGGCACTAGACCAATCTGTGAGTTTTGCGGTGATTTTCATCACACCAATTCCTGTCTTAATAGATTAAGAAAGGTCTGCTGTGCGAATTGTCAAGATACTCATCCTACTTCATCTCGGGATTGCTCGGTCTACTCTTATGAATTTGAAATAATGAAGTATAGATATATATAAGTATAGATTGAAGTATAGATACCGACCAGGATGATGCTCCGTCTGGAAACGTGGGTAGCAATTCAGTGGAAAAATCTGTACCTGAGTGTAATTTGCCTACAAATTCTATCTCACAACCAAGTTGTGTGGAGGAAGGCCCTATTGATATTAATATTAGGAATAATGGTATTTCGGATTAAGAAGACCTTTTGAACCTATCAAGGTGGAATGATATTACTTCCTCTAGACTTCTGGGTAATAATAATCTCGATGGATCTCTCAGTAGCCTTTTGGGTCAAAATGTTAATTCATTGACTCCGAGAATGGAGCAAATGTCCTTGTCCTCTAGGAATTCACTCCCAGATGAATATGGTACTCTAGGCTTAGATTAGTCTATTTCCTTTAATTTTAAACATCTTATTCCTAAATTTATTTATATGCAGGCTATTTTTGGTTTTCTGAATGTTACTGTTAAGTTTACATTTCTTCTAGAGTTTATAAAGCTGTCTTCTTCTGTGAGGTTAGGCATAAGAGGACAAGTATTAGGTTCTTAATTAGTAAGCCTATAAGGAAAATAGTTCGCTCCCAGCATAATGAGCTCTTTTTTTTCTTCTCATACTAACCAAGTTGTATACATAAATATTATATTCACGATATTTGTATATATTGGTTTTTTTTCCTTGCATATGATTTATTTTTTGGTTGTTTAATTATTATTAAGTGAGTTAAATTTGTCTAAGATGGTAGAAGAGTCCAAGGGGAAACTAAAATTTGCTAATTGGAACGCCCATAGTGTTCTGAATAAGAGGGCCGAAATGGACAAAATTCTGGCAGAATTTGATTTGGACGTGTTATGTGTTACCGAAACTTGGCTAGGCTCGAAGCAGGTTTGGGAATTCCCTGGCTACATAACTCATAGGTGTGACAGAATTAGAGATAGAGGGGGTGGTTCGGCTATATTAGTTAAAAGAGGTCTTCGTGTCAGGAGGCTTGACCTAGGTGGTCTTTTACTGGGAGATTTGGATGCAATTGGCATAATTTTGCTTACTTCCATGGGGACTATTGCCGTGATCTCGGTCTATTGCCCTCCTCTAAGTGGTATTAAATATGATACTTGGTGTGACTTAATCAACTGTGCAGATGGTGTGGACCATATTCTTCTTTGCGGAGATTTCAATGCTCATTCCGTAATGTGGGGAGCAGTTTGGGAGAATGCCTCGGAGAGGGAATTAAGTTGGGCCGTCTCTGACAGGGACTTAGTTCCCCTGAATGACCATGTGCCTACCTTTATTCCTTCTCCGGGACAATCGGGTTCAAACCTTGATTTGATCTTTCTCTCCGCTTCTTTGGCACATTTGGCCTCGGTGGAGGTCTCGGAGGATACCTACCACTCTGATCATTTTTTGGTACATGGGTGTTTCGATGCTACCCCTACTATGTCCAGCTCATCTTTTAGGAGATTTAACATCAAATCCTTGGATTGGTTCCTCTTCCGCAAAGGTGTGGAGGAGTCGATTCCATCCCTTGTTCATGAGTTTAATGGTGGTTCCAACCCGTCTAGAGTCTATGATCATTTTATGGACCATGTTTTCAAAATCCTGGTGGATTGCGGGGCCTTTCGATGTGGCTCGTATGGGGGTATGAGGAAGGCTCAACCCTTGTGGTGAAATTCTGAGTGTGATGAGGCATTGGTTCGGAGGACGGCCTTGAAAGATTATCTCTCCAATCAGTCGAGAGAGGAGAAGGTTCTTTGCAAGGGAGTTGACCAGGAGGTTAAGCGATTTCTTATATTTCAGAAGATTTCTGCCTTTAAAGACTTCAGTGAGACCCTCAATCCTGGTACTGGTATGACCAAGGTTTGGCGAACTGTACGGGCTTTGGCTTCGAAATCTAAAGCGAGTAACACTGGTATAGTTACGGATCAGGATTCGCCGGAATTACGAAGACTCCAGGATGATCTTGTGGCGTCTCATATTCCTCCTGTGGAGATTCCCCTCGTGTTAACAATTGATGAGTCTGATCCTATGAATATGCCATTCTCAAGGCTTGAGTTTTAAGTGGCTCTCAAAGCCTGTAGGGTGAGGACTTCTCCCGGGCAGGATGGTAATTCTTTTACGATCTTGTGGGGTTTCTCCTCGGGTGTTTTGGATTTTATCTGGCTCCTCTTTAATAGAATGTTTGCGACTTCCTTGTATCCGGAAGTCTGGACGGAGACACTGGTGATTTTTATTCCAAAACCTGCTGGCAAAGGATTTCGCCCTATATCTCTGACCTCCTGTATGGGAAAACTGTTTGAGAGGCTTGTTCAAAGACGTTTGGAATTTTTGGCCGAAAAGAGGAACTGGATACCCAGGTTTCAGTATGGTTTTCGTCGAGGTAGATCGGCTCTTTATTGTGTGGCCTCAGTCACTTCTGAGGTAATCCAGGGTTTGGGAGAGGCGGAACCTACCTTGACTCTTGCTATTGACATAAAGGGTGCCTTCAATGCAGTTCTTCCGGGGGTGCTTTTTGATCATCTTAGGGATTTGGGTGTCCCTGCTAGAATCCTAAATATTGTCTCATTCCTGACTGCTAGTAGGAGGCTTTTTTCTCCTCTGATAGCAAGGATCCGAGGGTGTCTGGTGTGGGGGTTCCTCAAGGGGGGGTTTTATCTCCAATTATGTTCAACCTTGACCTTGGAAGGCTGGAGGATTGTCTCCCGAGGGAAGTAAGGGCCTGGCAGTATGCTGACGACCTGTTACTGATGGTAAAAAAAAATCGGGACATTGGTGCGGCCTTGGAACTACTCCGAAGTGCAGTTATATTGCTTTCGATTTGGCTCGAGACACTGGGTCTATCAATATCACTGCCGAAATGCCAGCTTTGTATTTTCACTAGAGGCCGTGTTGTTCTGGAGGAGATTACACTTGTTGAAGGGCAGTTAATAAGATGTCAATCTACTTTGATGTACCTGGGGATTTTGTTGGACATGCGCCTTACATGGGTTCCGCACATTAAATATATTGCGGGCAATGCACTCCGTGCAGTTAATGTTCTACGGGTCATTGCAAAGGTCTCATGGGGTGCTGACCCATCCACCCTGGAGCTTGTGTACAGAAACCTGGTCAGAGCTTGCTTGGAATGGGGTTCCCCGCTTTTTTTACGTGCTAGCTCCTCTGCACTTAGTATCCTTGACAGGGTGCAGTACCAGGCTCTGAGGGTAATCCTTGGCTGCATGAGATCGACTCCAATTTCGGTTCTCCTATCGGAGGCTAATGAGCCTCCCCTTAGCATTCGTAGAGATATGCTTTCACAAAGGTTCTCTGCTGCGTAACTTCTCTTGGCGTAATAACCCACTAACCCCAAGACTTCAGTTGATTACTGAAAAGTGTAGGTTGGATGATCTCCGTCAGAATAGGGGGAGAAGAAGTAGATCTTTTAGGGTTCGGCTGGACAAAACAGGCCTAATCTCAACTTTCGACTCAGTGTGGGGAGTACTTCCGTGCTCTACCCGTTCATTGATGCCTGCCTATTTTGACTGTGAGTGGGAGGACCTTATGTTCGAGGCTGAAATCGATCTCGATTCCGGGGTGGTTTTTAAGGAGTCAGGTGATCCAGCTTTGGCATTCGAGGCTTTCCGCTCTGCGGTATGCCCTGCCTCACTATGGATCTTTACCGATGGTTCGGTGGATAGGATCTCGGAGACTTCGGGATGTGGGTTTTATATTCCGGAGCTAGACTTCAGATATGGTCTCTCCCTACAATGGGGCACTTCTGTTCTTTCCTCTGAGCTCTTCGCGATCCTATCTGCTGCCAGGTATATCCTGAAGGGTGAAATGGGAAGGTTTGTCATCTGTTCGGACTCTCAATCGGCCCTATGCTGCATAAGGGATAGGTTTCTGGACCCCCAGGGCCCCCTCTTGGCACGAAAGATTGGTGATCTTCTGGCGTCATCTTCTAGAAGTGGTCATTCAATTGCGTTAATGTGGATCCCTGCTCATTCTGGAATCAGCGGAAACGAAATCGCTGATTTGTGTGCGAGATCTGCAAGTCGTCTGAGTTTTAGATTGCAAACGGGTATAGAAAAAAAGGATATGGTGAGCCTGATCAAGGAGAACTTTGTGTCTTGTTGTTCGCGCCTTTGGCCTCATGAGAGAGACGGGGTCAATAGAAGAAAGTATTTCGACCATATTTCTTTTGAGACTCCTAGGCCTTGGTTCAGGGGCTTCAGGTTTTCCAGAAGGTACCTGAACTTGATTACGCGTCTCAGGACTTCTCACGTTTGCACAAATACTCACTTTCAGAAAATGGGGTGTAATTTGTCGGGAGAATGTGACTGTGGTGAGGGCTTCAGAGATCTGGACCATTTTATACATGAGTGTGCCCTTCTTTCGGAAGGTAGACCAGCTTTCCTGGGCTATCTTTCTAGAAGATTTCCGGGCAGATCCCTTAGGAAAGTCAGTCTTTTGGATCTGATATTCGATTCGGATACTGAAGTAGTAAGCGAGATCGGGGGGTTCTTTGGGAAAGCTAATATCATTCTGTAACCTTATGTAATCTGAGTGAATTGTGGAAGTATGGACTGGTTTGGGCACGGGCGGCGTCTCCCGTCCTGCTCCCTCCCCATGCGGTTTGAGGTGGCACGACTGGGGTCTACGTTCGGGCTCATTGTGTTTGGACGATGCACTCTCAATGGAGGGAGTTACTATTTATTACTCAGAAGTTTAATGTGAAATTCAACGTGGACAATATTTTATGTTTAGTTCTGGCCGTTTGCTAAATAGCAATAAGCCACAAAGAAGAAGAAGAAGAGTCGTTTTCTCCAGTTTGGGCAGGCGTGACCTATAAGCTAAAATTTTCAAGTACGCCAAACATCCTCTATCTGCTTCACATGCTTGTTTTCAAGGAGGGGGACAAAAAGTATATTGTGTATCGAGGGCGTAAA
>CAKNWW010347798.1:0-15870 GCA_932074435.1 Andricus kollari | reverse complement strand
CGAATTGTGAACTTGACTCTGCAAGAAGTAAAAGAGGATACATTTTTTTTGTAGGTAAAACTATTGCAAGAGTAGGCCACTGTTAAGGGTAGACATTTTAATTTAATATAATATGCAAAAACGTATGTTTTCCAAACATTAACGATTTCGAACTACATAAGCATTAAGTACGCTTCTCCGATCTTTCAAACATAAATCCTCAATTGAACGTGTATTCTTCACCAATTAACATTTTTTTTTAAACGTTTGAAATTGCTTTCTATCTATTGAGTTGCAATATCGATATCAAGGCCATGTCACGAGTGGGTCACGTGACCAAGCTAGTCCTCAATTTTTCTTTCCCAACTTACGTCCAAACGTAATAAGATATCGCTCTGAAAATTTGGAAAATGAAACAGGGGGCAATAATTCATATGTCTCTGCTTTTTTTCAGTGGAAATTTTCCAAACAAAAATTTGTGAAGAAAATAAAACTGGAAGCTATATCGGTAATTTTTCCCCCAACTTATGTCCATTTGATATGAGATATCGTGCTCAAAATTTGGCACGCTAAATACAAGGAACGAAGGATGGTGTCTCTGGTCCTAAATATTTAGAATTGTGAAAAAAAAGATTCAATTATTCTTCTTGACCGACAGTCGATATTTCTTATTTTCAATAATAAACATTTTTCTTCTCCCAACTCTGTGCCGTGCCGCAAACGGTCCTTTTATATTTATTAATATTTTGCTACATTTTTTCCTTGTTATTTTAACTTTTATTTTTTAATGTGGGTGAAAAAATATCGATCTCAGGACTGATTTGGTCAGCTGGTCCACTCATTACCTGGCCTTAAAAAGGTTTGAATGAAGAATATTATTAGGTTTCAAGAAAATACAGGGAAATTTGTTTTCGCTTGTGGGGCACTTTTTTGAAAATTAGGACGGTGATAAAATATAGCAATTGAAATAGAATGCGCATCACATCTGCGAAATTTTTGTTTGCATAGAGTTGAAAAATGTTTTCAAAATTATAGATATATTATAGTATTATAATCACCAATAGAATTAAGGATGACCATCTAGGTAAAGATCAGAGTATAAACGATCCCCATTTTTTGCAATGATGGAAAAACACTATTAATGCGTCAATGAAGAATTAAGTTAACAGGGTATCCAAAGAATATTCTGGGGCTTTATTATAGTACATATGTATAGTATCTTGATCTTTATCTCATTTATTATAGGCGTCAAGCTTGTCCTGATGAGATAATTATATTTATATATCATAAAATAATACAAAAAAAAAGTCGGGTTACCTTAACCGAGGCTAGTTCGGGAAAAAGCGATATTTTCGAATAATGCTTCGATAAAAATCTGAGTCGCAGCCTATTTTTTTTTTTCACCTATTTTCAAAATATCGTGGACATCTTTTTAAAGGGGTCTGCTAAGTTTCAAAGACAAAATAAACATTTTTAAAATTCATGTAGATATAAAAACTATCTCATAATAGCCTCGTGGATGAGGATTGTATGTAAATGCTTTTGTTCTAAGGTATGTTGTCGTCATTGATGTTATTTTTAAAAAGAAAAAATATTATTTTTCCTCGTTCTTTAAACTGGGTCTTTAAACGAACTGTTGATTCTTATCACTTTTATGGATTAGACTGTTTATGATCTTGGATTTAAAAATTGTGGATAGCAATCGAATTATATAAACCCTTAAAATCTAGGATTTATTTAGGATATGTTTTGTAGATTTAAATAAAATTTCATTTTATTCAATTCAAAAGCTGTATAAATGAACTGTTTTAAGGTTTGCCAAGAGGAAATTTAAGGAATTACAACTGAAAGTTTTTGAATTTTATCAGACCTTACAAATACCTTGGATAAAAAATATTTTTAAACAAAAGAAGCTTATGTTACTCTATGTTACCTACTGAAATATTTATATGTAGTCGATATGTAGTCGATAAAGATTTCTGTTTAGACTTGACTTTGTTTCACCCGAGCTTGAGTATTTCCTTCATTTGATTAGAGTTTAGCTTTAATCCAAAAGTGTTTTGAACTGTCTGCAGTTATTGGCCAATCCCCACTCATTCTGATGTTTCTCGGTCACACAAAGGTTAATTCCTTCAGTGAATAACCTACTGGAAATGCCTACTACTCGCTCGGGTCCAGCGAAGTTTTCTCTTGCTGCTAGTTTTGCTAGCCTGTCCGATGCCTCATTACCTTTGATGTCGCTGTGTCCAGCGATCCAAAGTAGAGTCACTTGGTTCTTCGTCGCTAGGTCGTTCAGTGCCTTAAAGCACGCCCATGCTAGTAGCTACGTAGTCGTTGTTCAATTCAGGGCCATTATAGCAACCCTGCTGTCTGAGCAGGTACGGGTGTTTCTTTTGTTCCAATACTCTTGTACATTATAGGCGCACTGGAGCGTGGTCATAATCTCAGATAGTATGACTGTGGCGTAGGACCCCATCGGGATTGTGAAGCCCATTCTACTCCTACGATATACACCAGCTCCTGCATTCTCCGTTTTTCTGGAGCCATCTGTAAGCCAGTCGAATCATCACTGGGCAGATGTGCCTCGCCGTTAACCGATTTTTTCTTCGTGGATAGGCTAACACGATACTTTTTGTCGAAAAGATAGCGAGTGGGCGTTTTGTCCGGGAGCATGCTCAAGGTCGGCCTACTCGCGATTTCGGTTGAGATCCGCACTGCTGTCGAGATTCTTCCGCCGTTTTCCATATTTAATCTCCAGGCAGCCTTCGCAGCCACGAACTGGATGGTGAGATGAATGGGCTCTAGCCCTCTTAGTGCCCCCAATGCTATGTTGGGTGTCGACTTCGAGGCACCAGTGACGCCTCTTAGAATCATTCCTCTGATTATTTCCAGTCGATACTTCACAGTGGACAGTTCGACCTTGCTCCACCAGACCACCGCCGCATAGGTTCGTTTTTTTCGCAGGATCGCTGTGTAGATCCACATAAGTATCTCCGGCTTCAAGCCCCAGCTTTTCCTTATGGCTATCCTACAGAGGCATAGAGTTGCTACTAGCTTTTTGCACTTGTCTCCCGAGTGCTCGCTCCACAACTTATAATGAGCGGGTTTCTCGCTTATGCGTCTGGTGAATGCAACCACGTCCATCTTACACGGATTGACCGATAGTACAGTCAGCTTGCACCAAGAATCCACTATCCACAGTGCTTGCTGCATTACTCTCCAGAGCGCATCCAGATGCTGGACGCGCACGATAACCAGTATATCGTCCGCGTAGCCTGTGACGTGGTAGCCCTGACTTGTGAGCAGATGACTCAGTTCTACCAATTTAAGGGAGGGCGAGTTCGCGCCAAAAATTACGGTTGGTAACAGGGTTGCGAGGTACAGTTCAATAATAACTTAATAGGTTTGAAAATGACTTTCATGTTTTAGACTTCACACCTTTCCCCTATTTCTCTTTTTTGAAGAATTGATCTTTTCCTCTTGTTTTTAAGAAACTACACTTTTTCCCCCTTTTCTTGCTTTTTCGCTTAAATGCGAACTGAATAAATAGAATCCAAAAAGAAAATCCAATTACTTTTGGTTAAAAGTTTATTCTTTTTAATTGACAATTCTAATATTATATTTTTGGTACGGAATTCATCTCGTTGGGCAGAAAATTATTCTTCTTGGTTAAAAATTCGCTTTTTTGTTGCTGAAAATTCAATCGTTTGGTCAAATTGTGAACACTTTTGTTAAACAAAATTGTTTTTAGCAGTTGAGTTCTTTTGCTGAAACTTAAAATGTTTTGTTGAAAAATCGTTTCTTTTCATTCTGAACTAATTTTTTTAACTGCAAATTTATTTATACCATTTTTAATTCAAAATTCATGTATTTTGCTTGAAAATTCACGCCTTTTACAAGAAAATTCAGCTATTCTAGTAGCAATGTAATATTTTCTTGTTAAAAATGCAAGTTTTTGGTTGAAAATTTTGGTGTTTCGGTTATTGTTTCACCTTTCTTGTCGAAAATTAATTTTTTAAACTGAAAATGTGACTATTTTATTTTTGCTTTAAAAATTAATATTCTCAATTAAACAATAATCTTTTCTAGTTGAAATATTAACTATTAGGCTAAAAACATTCTTTTTTAGTAGGAAATTAATCTTCTTGGTTGAAAATTCATCTTTCTAATTGAAAATTAAACAACTTGGCCTTAATGCTTTTGTTAAAAAATCATATGATTATTCTTGAACAGTCATCATTTTTCTTAAAAATGCAAATTCTATAGTTGAAAATCCAACTGATTCATGGAAAGTTGAACTACTTCGTTAAAATTCCATTTTTTGTTGAAGATTTATCATTTAGCTCAAAAATTAATATCTTTGGTTGAAAATTTTAATATTTTGTTGAAACTTCGTTTCTTTTTGTTTGAGAATTAAATTTTCTAATTGTATATGTAACTATTCTATTTTTTATGAAAAGTTGATATTTTAAAATTAAAAAATGATCTCTTTTAGTTAAAAAATAAACGATTTGGTTGAAAATTCATGTATTGTGTCAAAAATTTGTCTTTATGGTAGAAAATTCATCGTCTTGGTTGAAAATTCATCCGTATTGGTTAGAAATGCAACTCTTTGGTTGATAATTGATTTGTTTTGTTTGAAGATTCAACTATTTTGCTGAAAATTAGTATTTTTGGTTGAATTTAACTGTTTTCTATTTAAGTTACAATCATATTCTTGAATGAAATATCAACTATTACATTTTTCGGGTTTAAATTCAATTTCTTTGTAAAAAGTTCCTGTATTTTGTTGAAAATTCCATTTTTTTTAATAGAAATTATTCTATGTTGTGAAAAGTTCATCTTTTTGTCTGAAAAATTATTTATTTAATTAAAAATTGATCTTTTTGGGTAAAAACCTAAACTACTTAGTGGAAAGTTGAACAATTTTCGCACACTTCTCGCCCCCCCCCCCCCCATTAAGTTTGGGTTCCAAAAAAAGTGAATATATGTTTTTTTTAATATTAACAGGTTTCGGTTACCCCGTGAAGATTCCCATAAGAATAACATGAAGAGAAAACACATTTTTGTAAATTCCGTGCCAAACATGAGTATACATTCATGATCTCATAAATGTTGACAAAATTTTTGTTCATTTGGATAATTTTTTCCATAAAATACCGCAAATTAAAAGTTTTTTTTTTAATGCTATGGTCTATTTCATGAATTTTAAAAGTTTATTTTTCATTTGAATTGTTCGCTAATTGTTTAAGCAATTTACTATCTTGTAATTACTCGAATTAAAGATATTTTCTGAATGCCTTGGGCTAATTTATGAATGTAAAGAGTGATTATTCTATTTTAGTTATATATTCATTGTTTGAACAATTCATCATTGTTATTGCTGTTTTTTCATTGAGTTTCATTATTTTTTCCTAATTCTTAATTTTTTTAACCTACTGCTAATCGTTTAAGGAATGTTTATTTGTTTTAAAGAATGCTTATCTTACAATGTCGCAAATTATTTATATTTTCTTAATGCTATGGCCTAATCAATAAATATGAACACCTATTTTTGAACATATTCGTTATTTTTAATTATTCTTATTTATTTAAAAATGCTCACAAATAGGTGTTCACCTTGATTAATTTGCGAGATTGTAAGATAATACTTTTTCTAAGCAAATAAAAATCGTTTCAACAAGTAGCAGTATGTTAAAAAATCTAAATATTTGAAGAAAGTAATGGCAACAAAAAAAATAGCAAAAAAAAACCTATCTCTACCTTTTTTCTTTTAAAAGTTGCATTTAAACAATCATAAATAATTTAGACAATGAATATACAACTAATATGAAGTAATTCACTCTTCATATTTATAAATTAAACCAAGGCATTCAGAAAATACCATTAATTCGCGATATCACAAGATAATAAATTGTTTAAACAAATTAAAATTGTTTAAAAAATATCAAGTATCTTGGAAAAAGTAAAATTGGAGCTACGATTTTGATACTTGTTAAAAGAATAGCAAACAAGTACGGTTTTCTAGCTTATTTCGTTAGAAAGTTGGATTTAAGCAAAAATATATTGTTTAAATAATAAGCACACAATTTAAATTAAAACTACACTCTCAAAATTCATCAAATAGACCATAGTATTGATAAAATACACTTAATTTGCGATATTCTATGGAAATAAAATTGTTCAAATAAAGAAAAATTGTCTTTGTTAATGAGGATCTATGTGAACAGAATAAGAAAAAAGTATTAATTAAAGGTAATATTCCGAAATTTCCTTATTGCACTTGCATGGGATAGTTTTTGAGGCACCATGAAAGGGGCTCAAGGGGATTGAAGTTAGAAATTATTGATGGATTGTTGTTTCTGGAAGAGTTTTCATCAGATCATAAGGGTACAGCCTATACTTTATTATACATTTTCATGTTTTGGACGGAATTTACAAAAATGTGTTTTTCCCATATTTTCTTATAGGGAACTTCAGGGTTTCAATAGTATAATCTTCTTTGTCTTCTATTAAGTCAATATATTTTTTGCATGGTCTTTGTGGTTATGTCTCATATAGATGCATTAAAATCATTATGTTTTTATTCTGGATTTCTGGCGCCATAAAGTCCTTATTTACATTCTTTCTATAATGATAATTATTATCATAATGTCTAGAAACAATAATTTTAGTACATGAGAATCAGGTTTGAATAAGATTTACGTCAACGACGCTTCTGCCGATAACTCGGGCAAGGAACGAGATGAGATTTCACAATATGACCTTCTTACTGTTTCGTTAGAGTTGAGAATGTTACAACATCGCGTCATTTTATTACAAATTTATATTTATCATGTTTTGCCATATTCATAACCTTTTTTAATTATTATATACAGTCCTAAGTAAATTTATTTATTTGTATCAAGCAATAAGTTACATTCCACTATTGAATTAGGAAATATCTCTACTAATCGAATTAGTAATTTTCTACTAATTTTTGTTGGCTCACTTTTCGCTAATCGAATCTGTAAAGTTTCACTCATTATTATTTAAATTTTCCTCATTTTTATTTAAAGAGACCTCAACGTATCTTTTGCATGAGGAAAAACGCCATTCAATTAAAATAATCTAATTTAGGCACTCAATTGCGTACGTATTCAAGCTGATGATCATTCAAGGAAAATAATTTTTACAGAGTATGCTAATTAATTGCAATTCTCTATGGAAAATAAGTCCATTGACCCATTGTAATTTTAAGTCTAAAAAATTCTCATTTTTCTGAAATGTGTTCAAAGAATCAGAAGGCAATGCATTTAAATTGAGACAGGCTGCGTCACGTTTACAATTTCACAACATAACAATACTCTCTGGTTGTCCAACTCACGCAGAAACGACGTATATCCAAAACACAATACAGCCATTACCCGCGTGCCAAAAACTTGTTGAGGCACTTGCGAAATGGATGCATTAAGCCGTCATCCTTGGGTCGCTCCGTTTCCTCAAGATACACGAGGGTTTCGACGGCCTGTCGTTGTAATTTCGTCATGCCTTGTCGCCACCCATCTCACGGTCGTGAGAAGTGGCCATAGATGTGATTTGCTGCGGTTTTACTGGGAGCCAGTGTCATTTTCATAAATGGCATCATAAATGGCTTCTTGTAAGTATTTAATTTAAGGTATACTGGTAAAATACTGCAAGAAAAGGGGTCTCCCTCTTCTGTTGAGGTGCGATGCTAACTCCAAGCATACTTGGTTCGGTAGCACGGAAACCAACTCAAGAGGGAATGATCTTTTGGAATATTTTATGGAAACTGATTCAGATATTCTCAACACGTGGAATACCCCGACGTTTTACAACTCGCTCAGGGAAGAAGTCATTGACATCACCCTTTGTACCACCAGTTTTAATGGCAAATTTTAGATAGTGCAGAGTCTCAGATGAACCCAGTCTCTCAGATAACTCACAGATAGAGTTCAAGTTAGAATCTACCGTACTTGGAAGCCCCACGTGGGCCACAAAACCAAGAAGAACAGACTAGGACCAGTATTCCTCTGAACTGGAGGTGGCAGCCAATATTTTCACGGAGGCGATCAAATCTACTTATGAAGTAAATTGTCGACTCACACGAGTACGAAAGGCGGAGAGGCACACTAGTAGCACGGATAACTCCAAAAGCTTCAAATGTTCAGACGCGCCAGCACTGGGAAAACGGATGAACTATGGGCCTCATTTACGACGACGAGGGATAAATACAGTGGTGCAATTCGTAAAAGTCGGCTTGACTGGACAAGCTGTTCTTTCTAAATCTGGATGCTATTCTCGGCACTCTAAAATTGCCCGACGGAGGGTTCTCACTGTCGGACGAGGAAACCTTGGCTCACCTGATCAAGATACATTTCCCGGGCTTCATCAGGTCTGTGGAAGAGGAGGCTACAGCTCTGAGACAACTAAAGCCGCCTGTGGCTGAACTTGACCCAAAATGGCGGCTAGCCCACGAGATTGTTACCTCCTCCAGGTTCAGATAGGCTTTGAAGTCTTTTAGTCCATACAAGTCTCCTAGTCAGAATGGCATCTACCCAGTGTTCTTAAAGAAGACAGGAGAGATCATCATAGAACCGCTCGTGAGACTTGCTAGAGCTGTTCTGACACTGGAATTTGTCCCTACAGCATGGAGAGGTACGCGAGTAGTCTTCATTCCGAAAGCAGACAGGTTCGGTTATACTTTACCCAAGGATTTTCTTTCCATCAGCCTCATATATTAGCTACCTAAAACGGTAGAAAGACTTGTGTATAGATATGTCCGCAACAAGGTCTTATTAAGTAGGCCACTTCACATGGAGCAACACGCATCAAAGGAGACATCAATTTCACCTCTAGAGAGGAGATCAGAGCGACAATTATTGTACATGGTGTGCCAACTACAGTGGTGGAATGCACCTGCCACATGTTTGGCAAGAGGAACCTAACTACGACTAAGGGTGATACCATTTTATGTGAAAGTGTTAACTCGGGATGTCCAGGAGGCATTTTATCGCCCCTGGTGTGCTGCTTCATAGTGTATGAACTGCTTCATGTACTCACGAGTCAGGGCTACTACGCTATAGGCTACGGGGACGACATACTGGTCATCGTGCGCGGCCAGCATCTGGATGCGCTCTTCGGGGTAACGCAATAAGCACTGGTGAACCTCGAGTACACTGTAACTGGAAGGACAACAACTAAACATCACAGAACGATCTAAATAACTAGGAGTCATTTCAGATAAAAAGATGTTATGGAACGAGCACCTGAAAAACAAGTGCAAAAAGCTCACAGCGACCGTATGACTCTGACGGAGAGCAATAGGGAACTGCTGGGGTTTAAAAACGGAGACACTTTTGAGGATCTATACAACGATCCTTAGACTCAGGCTAACCAACCCAGAGGTTGGTCTGATAGAGCACGATCGAACTGTCCACTGTGAAGCCTCGACTGCAAAGAATCAGGGGACCCACGGTGGCATTGGGGTCACTGACAGAGCTAGAGCCCCTCCATCTCACCATCAAGACCATGGCTGCGAAGGCAGCCTGGAGATTCAATATAGTGAACGGCGAAAGAATCTAATTGAAATTGCGGATCCCAACCGATATCGCGTGTAGGTTCAGGAACGTTCAGGAACGTAGGTTCAGGAACGAGGAGAAAGCAGGAGCCGGTATCTCTCGTAGAAAGGTAGGAATGGGCTTCACAATCCCGATAATGTCCTACGCTACAGACCTACAATCTGAGAAAATGGCCGTGCTCCAGTTCGCCTACACTGTAAAAAATTTCGGGAATTTTCCCCCCTTTTCAGTAGGGAAAAATCCATATTTTCGTTGGGGAATATCATTTCCCCCAAGATTTGGGGAAATTTCCCTAAAATTTCTTATAATTCACTAAAAATGTGGGGAAAATTCCATAAAATTTAGGAAATTAGATAATACCTACAATTTTTGGGGAAATTTTCCTAAACGTATGGTAATTTATACAAAAGCTTGGGAATATTCCCCAAAATTTTGGGGAATTGAATGATTCCTACTGAATGTAGGGAATCGTTTCAAAAATGATGTTCAGCAAGATATTTTTCCCGAAAATATTTAATAATATTTAAATCTTAATATTTATTATTTAAATCTTGCTGCTCTGAGTTGCTAGTTTCGGAGAAAACCCGCCAGGGCGCGACGCGCCGCCTCTCCCACAACAGAAATGACTCGTCGAGTGTTTAAAAGAGCAGTCGACGCGAAGCAAAGCATAGTTATCTGGCGCAGGGGATACCGTGATCAACAATGCGGTTTCTTTAGTTTAGGGGGAGGCTCTTCCATTGATACGGTCGAGCTGACCCTTGCTTTTTTTTAAATTAATATTCCACAAATTTTGGGGAATTTTAAGTTATTACACAATATCTATCCGCCTTCGGGAGAATTCTCTAAATTTGTAATCAAATTCTACAGAATTTAGTAAATTTTCCCTTCTGCGCCTTAGGAAAGATTCCCTACATTTTCAGTAATATTCCACCAAATTATAGGGATTTTTCCCAAATGTGTTTTGGGGAAAATTCCACAATTTCTTTTAGGGAATTTTCCCCAAGGCGGAGTAGGGAAAATTCCACAATTTTGGTGTATATTACTTCCACACGATTTTGTGGAAAATTCCCTCGAAATTTTTTTACAGTGTAGGAGTAAGGCAACAAAAGGAAAATCCGTATCTGCTCGGACAGAAGGGCTCCTATAATTGCCCTGAATGGAACAACGACTACGTCGATACTAGTATAGGAGTGCTTGGAGACACTGAACAATCTACCGACGGAGAACCGTGTGGCTCTACTTTGGATCCCTGACCTCAGTGGCATCTAAGGCAATGGGATCTCGAAGAGGCTAGCAATACCAACTCGTTCCGAACCAGTTGTATGCATTTACAGTAGGTTATTAATTTAAGAAATCAACAGCTGGCTGACCGAGGAACAACAGAAGAGGAGTGGAAGATGGCCACTGGCTGCTGGCGGGCCAAAACACTCATGCGTTTCAAGTTGAACCCTAATCGAGCAGATAGCTTCCTCTGTCGCCTGTGCGGAAAGGATTATGAGACAATATAAACTTTTAATAGCAACTAGAGTTTGATTTTTTCATTTCAGTATATTTACATTTATTTTAAATGAACATCGTACACAAATGTTGAATGAGACTTCGTGAAGTATAACAATATATTAATATTAAGCAAAATTTAGAAAGATAATTTATATAAATGAAAGATAATTATGAAACCAAATCCGACATGGAATGTGACGTCACTAGATGAGAGATCGCCACACGGCTCTACCCCTATCCCCGCTCTTCAGAAGATATGAAGGTGGAAGCTAATCATGTGACACATTATTGTCAAAGAGATATTTCAACCCATGTATTCTTTTTATATTATTTTATTCCCTGTCTTTCTTAATTTAGAATAATGTAAACACATACCTTTACTTTAAACCTGAATTATCTGATTTTCTCAAGGACAAAGATTATACACGTGCATGACCTTAACTTAAACTTAAAAGATTATATGATCTTAAATAAAATTTTGCACGTCACCAAGCATCAAAATTATCCATATACGCGATTTACGCTCGGAAAGTGGAAAAAATAAATATCTCAGAACAGTATATGAGCTCGAAACATCAAAATATTCATTGGCGACATTGTTCTCAGCATTCTGCGTTGATTAGTTTTTCATACATTTAAAACAATGAGTTTGCTGTATACTCTGGTCTTAACCTTGGGCGTTATTCTTAATTCTATTGGTATGTACAGAATAAAGTATTATAATTTTAAATAGTAAGTAGGTTGAAACATCTATTATTCAATCACGATTTTAAATAGCGGTGTAACCTCTGTGACAATAAACAATTCTTACTATTAATAACAACACAACAAATTTTCGAGATTTGCAAGGTATTTAAATCAGTTTTTGAAATAATCATCTTGTAAAATTCGGTCACATTTTTCTCCAAAGCAACGATTTCGAATGTTTATTGTTATTTTAAAATAAGTTGAAATAGATTAGGTATGTAAATGTTTTTATTCGCTTTAAAGTATTCAATTGTATATACGTTATGTTTTTGGAAGTGGCGTAACCTATTTACAAGTTTCACAATAAAAAAATTCAGATATGTTTTAGAATTATTTGACAAACTTTAATTTCATTATTTATGTGGACCTTCAAGCATAATAATTTACATTCAAATAAGATACTCGCGTTCTTTTTACATAGCGGCTATCATTACCGTGAATCTTAATAATATATCGTTATGATTACAAATTCATCCATCTTTTTTGTCTTTTTACAGAAATATCATCAGGTATGCCACCCAAAACAAGGGATTTTCTGGCAAATTTTGGGACGAGTAACGAAAATGCGAATCATCAAGGTAGCCCTAGTAAAAATAAAAACTTATAATAGAAGTGTTAATTAATAAAAAGTTTTTATGTTACTATTTTTCAACTCGACCGTGCTATAAAATATAAACGTACGTAAACGTACGGTCTGTGCTTAATTTTAGACTCGCCCATTAATAATCTCTTGAACTAGAAAACATTCTACAAGCATGGAACCTTGTTTGCAATGTTTTGAGGACAAATTTTCAAAAAAGTATACCATAACGAAAGTTTTTTTTGTGGGGCACATATTTTTCTAGGCCCTTTCCCTTTTGAAGCTCGTCGTTCCATTAGATATTTGTTTAGAATATAAAAATAATAATAATTACTTTAGCAAGCGCCTACTAATAATTATTTTCTTACTGGTTAGATCCTTACGAAAAAATATTACAAGACTATCAGTATAGACCCATAATCATTTTCTGATGATGAATTTCTTATCATTTTTTCGCAACATAGGAAATTCATTAGAAAAATCATTTATATAAAAATATTATAGGCTAATCAGCATTGAAATAAATGACACAAAAAACTATTGAAGGAATAATTAGAAAAAATAGACAAGCTACAAAGAAAGAGTTTATTTCAAACCACTTATAATTCTGCACAAGTAAACATTACACTGCAAAAATATACAAACTCCCTTAATATCATTTAAGTTGCTTGAAATTTCATTAGAATCTTGAAAATCCTACGGAATCTCTCAAAATTTCTTGATAACTTTGGTAATATTTTTAAATCCATTAAAGTCTTTGAAATCTGTTAAAATTCCTAGAAATCTCGCGAAATCATTCAAATTTCCTGTAATCACATAATTACATGGAGATCCTATAAAACCCCTTACATCTTCTGAAATTCGTTGACATCCTTTGGATGTTTTTGGAACCGTTTAAAATAACTTAAAATCTTTCAAATCCTTTGAAATTTATTTATTTCTTGCTTATCCCTTGTAGTCGTTGAAATCCATAGAAATTCTTTGAAATAAAATTTAATTTATTTCCAAGAGTTCAGATCCCTGAAAATCTTCGAAATCACTTGAAATGTTTCAAATCCTTTTAGATTAAAAAAGTCCTTAAAATCTTGTGAAATTCTTTGAAACACTTTAAAAACCCTTGAGATCTTTTTAGAATCACTGGCCTGGCAAAACAATGAAATTTTGAAGTAAAATAAAAGCCGCGTCCGCTGGTTCACCAAAATTTGGTACAGCAAATTTTGTCCGTGATCGGAGCAAAACTGGCTAAGCTCACCGTAATTCAGATCCCTAAGTATATATATATTTGGCTAGACATTTTCAGTGTATCGAGAAACCAATAGAAAATATTTATAATTGAATTAAGAATTGAAATTCTTTTCTAATTATTAATAGAAAGTAAATAACTCTCAATAATAATAATATAACAATTCAAAGATAATGATCAGATTTTCAAAATTCAGAAAGGAGAATATATGTGAAATTATTTCTGAAGTGACACAACCTAAAACAAAAAAGTTCTCCATTCGCGCTCAAGCTTCGCGCAACTATTGCATGGCATTTTATGGAAAAAAATGTTTGCCAATAAGAAAAATATTTATAGTGTACAATCGACTTCAGCGACTTGTAACACTTTAAATATCAATAAAAAATGATGTCTCCTACAGTTTAAAATAAAAAAATCTGTTTTGACCTTCATTTGTGAAGGTCAAATATTTATTTCTTTAAGGAATGTTAGGATAACAGAATAACAAAAGTGACGAATCTCGCATTTTTAGCTTCGCAGACATTTTCATTCTGCGGTTGAAAACTTTTTATAATTAATCAACAATCGCGTCGTAGTTATTTGTGTCATTGGTTCAGATTTAAAGAGTATGATTTGCTGTTGATTACATAAATAAAAAAATTGGGAACAATTTACTACATTTGGCTATGGGCTGAACGCAAGATTTAGAAAACATTATTTTGCTGGAAAAACCTTGGACTTTGAAGCTACGTTTGAGAAACATAATAGCAATCTAAAGATATTAAGCCGTATAATTTGGATCTTGGTTTTTCAAATCCTGGGTTATGAAATTAAGTATCTAGATTTTAAGGGTTAATATTTATAGATTACTGTCCGAAATTTTAAAATCCAAGATCATAAACAGTATAATCCATTTTTCTCATTGTATTTATTAAAATATTATCATTTCAGCGATTAAAATAAAAAATAAAAGTGATAAGAATCAACGGTCCGTTCAAAGATCCAGGTTTTTTAATAAATAATATTCTTGTATGTCTCAAATTCGTTCTGTTTCTTCTTGCAGAGTCAAGTTCCCAATTTAAGTGGTTACCTAATAGTGACCATAGTCCTAGTGTTCCTCGTGGAGGACAGGAATCTTCTTCTTCTAACAGAAAACATTCTCCTGCCAGGTCTCTTCTTCCTGTCGAGCCTTCTCTTCGTGCCAGGTCCAGGTCTCCTTCTGGCAATGCCACGTCCATAGCTCCAACTACTAGGCTCATTGCTTGTTCTGACGGACATAAATATGGACTTGACCAACTTGAATTTATTAGGGTTAGTTCCAAGAAGAATCATCAGCGACAATTCGAATTTCGAAGATACACTTTTCCTGTGGATAACAAAGTTAGAATACTCGCAAGACGGGGTGTCTTTTTGCCCGTGCGAACCGAAGAGCAAATTGTTTTATCATCACTTGATGGACATGCCTTTGCATTATTGGACAGTAGTTATAGTGTTCTAGCTGGACTATATAAATATAGTACTCGGATTGGAAATAAAGCACGGGCAAAAATAAACATGGAAAACGGCTTCATTTCTCCATTGACCAAAGATGAAATCAAGGAAATTCCAGTAGGTTCCCATTTACCAATCTTATATAATTTTAGTGTGGAGCATGTAAACCACAATCTTCCACATCATTAATTCAGTTACAACAAAATGTCAACCTAAAATATAAAATTTTTTGTGATCCGAAATCGTTTGAAATTGTTACAAGTTACTTGCAGTTACGAATAATAATAATAAAAAGTCAATGTATTATGATTCCTGAGGCTCGATAATATGTAGATCACGCGCTTCGCGCTCAATACTGTTCCGCGCTCGGACTTTGTACTTCACCCATATTTGTGCATAGACCATTGTTAATAATTTATTTGATGTTATTGTTTCCCTGTGACTGACCTTCGGGCTTCATTGATCATCACATGGCATCCTCCCAATGCTTCTTCTCGTTCAAGGTTCCTTTTCTGTTTATGAGTCTTGGGGGCTACCTTTTGACTTGTGTGGTGACTCATGTTGTCGCTTGATCGTGCCTTGGTGGGGGGCTGCCGGGCTCCCTTCTCGGAGAGAGCTCAGTTACTATCATGGTGTAGGCTGGGTGGCTGGTTTTCGGGATTGCAACGATAGGAGATCAATTGTGCGTAAATTCAAGTCAGTGGCTCTTCAAGTCCCAATTTAATTGTTTTTTGTGATTTCCCGACTCGATCGTCTTCTAGTGTTGCAGG
>CAKNWW010347797.1:0-11882 GCA_932074435.1 Andricus kollari | reverse complement strand
TTCGCAGTGTTTAATTTTTTAAATTACAACTTACCTTACAAGGTTTATTTTCGAGCAGAATTTTTATTAAGTTAAGCCGTTTTTTGCAATATTTTATGCAAAAATATATAAAAATGTGTTTTAAAATTCGTCGCTTTGGAGATTTGTCTATTTTCGCAAAAGATTTTTTGTGTGGGTATTGAGCATTTTTATACCGAAATATCGGATTTTAGAATAGCTCAAATTATTACCTTTTTGAGGTTTAATTTAACGAGGTAAAGAACCATTTTAAGGTGATAAATTGAATTTACAATTCAGTTATCATTATACTTTATGTGAAAATTGGAATTATTTTTCCTACAAATCTTTGAATAATTTTTTGCCTCTTCCTTCTAAGCATCTGCACTTAAATAATTACATATTATTTATTTATTCGATAAGTGCATGTGTATTCGACTGTCAGCAGAGATGAGATACGTAAAAAATTGAAGTAAAAAAAAAGATTTTCTAATATAAAAACTAATTTTTATTTATATATAATGATGCAGTGAAGGATGGAAAAGAATAAATAATTCTGAAGTATAAAATTTCAATGAGAATTTCCACAAAACTGATGACACAATAATGATATTCAAAACTGATGAACGAATAACTACTATTTGTGAATGTCATGCAATGAAATGTAAAATTAGTTGCACTTGGTCAAATATTTTCAATATATTGGAAAGAAGGCCTGTGATCCATCGTAACATGATATACCACCAACACTTATACTGCAAATGAAAATAATCGGTCGGGCCAAACAAGAAAGCTGGACCAACTTTCGCACATACATGAAGAAAGGGGCAGAGGCAGTTAGACTGCACAAGCTGCTCTCTCGGAACTTGGATGCCATTCTCGGCACTCTAAAATTGTACGACCGAGGATACTCATTCTCGGACAAGAATACCTTGGCCTATCTGATCAAGGCAGGCCGTGAAATAAACCTCCCACATGTTGGGCAACAAGAACCTAAGAATGACTAAGGATGATAACACTTTATATGGAACTGTTGACTCAGGATGTCCGCAGGGAGGCGTTTTATCACCCCTCCTGTGGTGCTTGAAAGTGGATGAACTGCTTTATGTACTTATAAGTCAGGGCTACCACGATATAGGTTGCGCGGCCGGCATCTGGATGTGCTCCTCGGAGCAATGAAGCAAGCACTAAGGGTAGTGGATTCCTGGTGGATGAAGACCAATAAATCGGTCAATCCGAGAAATAACGTCGCTGTTTAATTCACTAGACGGTACAAGTGGGGAATCACGAGTACACTGAAACTGGGAGGACTCATGTAAAGCTATATAGCAATCCTGCGATCTAGGCAAAGTTATGCGACAGCAAGAGAAAACTTCACTTCTCCCGAAACAGTTGTAGGCATTTCCAGCAGGTCAGTAACTGTAAAAATTAACAGTTGGCTGACCGAGGAACCTCAGAAGAAGTAAAGGATGGCAACTGGCTACAGATAGTGTATCAGTGAGTCAGTCATATCGGCCAATCGGATGAATGCGGCCCCCGCTTTATGAAGAAGGCTTAATAATAATAAAATGCCACTACAGCTATACGTGACGTGTCGGTGAGCTCCACTGGCTAGTGCCTGAAAGTGCAGTGGTGAGTGGAGGGGGTCTTTTTTGTAGACGTATGCCGACTACTTAAATGCTGGCTTGCGGACTTTGCTACGATCGCCCGTCCTGTAAAATTCAGCTTTGAAGCATTAGGCCCCTTTCTTCGCGGACGGTCACATATATCGGAAAGAAGTGATACACCCGTGCTGACATGGTGCCCCACGAACATGTAAAGAAAAATCTTCAACTTGCTAAAATTACTCTAAAAGAAGATATAAGTTATACACAATAATGATTGAATAAGCCTTCAAAATCATGACACATTGACTCTTCAATTATAGTAAGACTATTCGAGATTGATTTTAAGATTTTTGTTTCCAACGCAAAATGTGTAAAGATAAATAGTGAAAGAAAGGTATTTTTAAGAAACAAAACGAACTTTTCACTCACGTAAAGATATATTGAGCAAAAATGTTCAATCTACAACCAAAAAAATGAATTTCTAACAAAGCTAACGTTTAAGGTGTTACCGAAAAGACGAATTTGTAACTTAATGCATGAATTTTTAATTAAAAGAAATACATTTTCAATTAAAAATAACAATTTAAAACCAAAAATCTAATAGTTAACTTATCACTTTTGAAAATTAATTCTCAACTCAAAAAATCAATTTTCATTAAAACAGTGTAATCCTAATACAAAACAAATGAATACTCAACCAAATAATTAAATATTTAATCGAAAAGAGGAATTTTTTTAAAACATAATTAATTTTCTACTATACAAAAATGTTAAATCAAAAAATGAATTTTCAACTAAGAGAGATAAATTTTCACCAACAATGGAATAGTTAAATTTTCAGTTAAAAAAATTAATTTTCAATAAAAAACAAAGAATTTTCAACAAAATAGTTGAATCCTCTGTAATATAACTATTACCATAAACGGGGAATCGGTACGACCCCAGACTAAAAGCTCGCAGTACCGAACCCGAAAGCAGACAGAACCCCCCGAAGGGCCCCGAGTTCCCGAACGATAACGCGCGCGAGGGTCAATCTCGTCTCGTCGCTAGAAGCGAATCGCTCTCTTGGCTTCTCTCTGCAAAACGCACAGTGACCTTGTTCCGGGGAATACCCAAAGTGCCTCCTAGAATCGACCATCAGCCGCCTCCTGGAAAACCACCCTCCAACGCCGATCCTCTGCCGGACTCAACTCATCCATCACGGGTTTCATACCCTATTTCTCCATCGACGCCTGATCACGCGCCATCGGCTTACGCCAAAATGTAAGTGACAATAAATGTCATTGTCTTTCAACCATTCGGAGTTTCAGTATGTCTCTACCCTCTCTCGGTCTTCCACCTCCTATTTCCCCCCTCGGCATTATCACGTAGTACCTCATACATAGCGGATTAATTTCTGAGCAAATAGTTGACTTTCTAACCAAACAGATGAATCTTGCGTCATGCATTGATACATAATAAAAAACATTTCTTTAATACAATGAAAGGGCTTCATCTGAATCAAAAGTATGAAATAATTTTTCAAATAATTATTTATTTCACTTTGCTATAATTAACAAATGGCAAGAACGTTGTAAGTGGTTGAAGGAAATAAAGCAATATACGTGTTAAAAATTAGCGTACCCTAAATCTTACAAAATACTACATTGATTGAAAGATCTGACTAGTTAAATTACGCGGTACGTGGCGGCATAATTGTATAATTGAAAGAAATATACTTTTGTTTAGTATTCGTCACTTTGGAGATTTTGTCCATTTTCGAGAATGTATAATCGTAGGCACAAACATAAAAAATCCTAGATATACACTATACGTAAATGAGTTCTACTGCAAATGTTAAAAATTATAAGTTTGTAAAATTAGATCAATTCTATTTTTTATTAAAATTGTAGAAAATTTGACTTCACACTTCAGTTATCACCGTACTCCGGGTGAATGTTGAAATTAATTTTTCTACAATTTTTTTAATTATTTTATGCTCATTCGCTTAGTCCGCGAAATACAAAAGACAATATCAAAATTAAGAACGGACGAACGAATTAATACTATATTGTGTATATATATACTTTATATCATGATATAAAATATGAAATATTCACAATATTTAGGGAAGAAGTGTTATGATCCCTTGGTAAAATTGCATCTCACGAAGATTTAAGGATAAAAAAAGAAATAATTCGTCGGGCGCTTATGAAAAAAAAAGATTTTTCTGTTTAGTTACTAGGAAAAGAAAAATTTGTTTAGAAGATTATATGTTGAACATTGATTAGAATTTTCTGAATAGATTTCTTCATTGGCTCAATAAGTGTCGCGATTTCATATATCCTAAAAATCTTACCTCTGGAATTAATCTGTTTCCAAAACAAATTATTACATATTTTTCGCTTTTTAACACTTAATATCTTTAGGTAACATAATTAACAATGTTTTGTGGAATAGGTTAGAATATTTTATTTAAAAGCAACAACGAAAACATGTGTTTATTTATATGCTAAGAGTAAACATGCAAAGAAGCAGCCCGAGATAAAAGAAAAAATTTAGGTTTTTCATTGCCACACTAACGGTTATAGAATTTGGCCCCTCAGTAACCAGTAACTTGTAAGATTTTGATCCTCCTTCGGATCACAAACTATATTATAATAGAGATTAACATTTTTTCATAAATTTTAATAATCCTCTGGACGAAACTTGTCTACAATTACCGTTTTAAAATGTGTTGAGATTGGGTGATCATTGCCTACGGGAGATTCACTGATTTCTTCTGGGGTCATATCGACAACCTTTTCGCTGTTCATGTTTATTTTTACGCGTTGACGGCCATTTCCTCTTCCATATATTGCACGAAGCCTTTTATTGTTCCCTACTATTGCAAATACGTCACCGTTGGACGTTGATAATACAGTTTGTTCTTCGGTTGGCATGGACAGAATGACAGTACTTTTTCCTCTCAAATGAATTGGTATATTGGGAGGAAAAGTGTATCTACGGATTTCGAATCGCTGGTTTGGATTTGTGTTGGGAACAAGTCGAATAAATCTAAGGTGTTTAAGTTCATATCCAAGTACTCGTAAACTAGCATCGCTGGGAGGAGACCTGGACCTGTCACGAAGACGAGGCTCGGCAGGAGAAGATCTGACCGGCAAATGAGATCTGGCAGGAGGAACGGACCTTTCAGGAGATTGATGTCTTTCAGAAGAATGAGAAGTTCTGGAACGAGGAATACCAGAAATAGAAGCGCCTGTCGGTAAATGCTCGAAATGAGCACTTAAATCTGCATCTATAAATAGAGGATTAAATTAAATTAAATTTCATCAAGGAATATATTTATGGATTTTAATTTGCTCTTGCGGCATATTTTTTTTCTTGCACGGAGAAAAGTACCCAAACTCGCTTTGTCAAGAGGAGACAAAGGTTTTTTGTAGAAGGCAAAGAAGAGATTGTCACATGCCTTCGCGAATCATATCCGAAAATCTTTGTCAGGATGAAAAGTACTGAGGTACGAAAAAACCAAAAAACCTGCCAAAGATGGTTAGTTAAACTTTTAAATTTGAATGATCACACTTGTTGAAATCCACCTGGTTGTATAGTGAGATACATTCTCTGTGAGATACATGCGATTCTGTAATCGCATGCTTCTAAAGGAAAAGAACAAAGGGAAAAGGTGCATCATCAAAAAGAAATTCTAGTATGGTATACGTTTTTGAAATTTTTCCTTTAAAACATTGGAAACAAGGATCCATGCTTGTAGAATATTTTCTAGTTTAAGAGATTATTAAAAATTTTCAACAGTTTATTAATTAACACCTCTGCTATCAATTTCCATTTGTACTAGGCTTACCTTCATGATTATCGTTTTCACTACTCTTCCCAAAATTTACCAAAAAGTCCCTTGTCTTATGTTCACTACTCATCCCGAAATTCGCCAGAAAGTCCTGTGTTTTGGGTGGCATACCTGATGATATTTCTGCAAAAAGACAAAAAAGATTGATGAATTTTCAATGTTAAAAATCTTTTAAAAATAGTAAAAGTGTAATGCGATTATTCCATTTCATATAATTCATTTGCAGCCTATTAATGATTTGCGGCAGGGAGTCGCCACTAAGCAACAAAATGCGAGTATCTGGTTTGGATGTAAGTTATATCTAATGAGACTGTTGAAACCATCAGCGCGCCAGACTATATAAGAACACAATTATAGAGACCAAATATTAGTCAGCCGATTAGCTGAAAATCGATAAAGTCGCCTCATCAGCTGTGCACAAGTATAAGGAAAGTGACAGCGATAAGAAAAATAGAGATAACGACACGAAATTAAAGTTCAGAGATAGGTTAGTTCAAGAGTAGGGAGACCAGCGGGACCGACGATACATGGTACCACTCGATCGAATCGGGCGATCGAGACAACCAGGCTAGCTGGAATCGAAGCATCAAAGGCGTTGGTCGAGACCATAACGATCTCGCGAATTATCGGGAGACAAGGTATCCAGGAATTAAACACACTCAGGTTTTTTTTATTACTTTTAAAATTTTTTTCTCTTTTTATCACTCGAAATTGGTTCCTTTCCACAACCTTCGAATCCTAACTTACCCGAATTCATAGTGAGGACGGTTGGCTCGCGTCTTGCCAGAGCGAAGGTTGTCCTTCAACCGGGCTAAGGCCTGGAAATTGAGAACTAATGCTCATGATGTTAAGAGATGGGTGAACTGGCATCCCATTCTGGAATTGGGTACTGATTAGACTTTCCATTTTGATGTTTTGTCCGTCTGACATTTGACGTGTGAAATTTTAATGAAAGTTAAAGTGGAAGAATTTGGTCACCCAAGTTAGTATTTGAACCGAATTTTGAAATTTTGCAATTAATATCTCTGTGAGTTCTTAGCTCATTTTTCATAAGTAACAGTAAGTTGAAAGGCTAGGTAAACGCTAGGTAAAGGCTAAGTTAAAAGGCCAGGCGTGTCCGTAACTCCATACGCGCTCAAGTCAGTCCATATAATTGGTCTAGCCGCTAACTATTCTTTGAAATTATAATTCTTGACGAAAGTTCCCTCTCTCGGAGGTTTTCTTCTAATACGATTTTCTTCCGGGACTGCTCAAATTGAAGCTTTTGACATGTAGAATTAGGAATAAGTAGAGAGCTTCCCCTACACTGTCAGAGGGCATATGGGTCTACATAAACAAATTTTCCTTATTTCCTAATATTAACCTTTTTTCTTCGTTGCAAGAAATGAATTATTTTTATTGCTAATAAAAAACCCCGCAGAATTTATACAGAAATTGGCTTTCGGCTAATTTTTTTGTAATTGAGGGAAAATTTAGTTCATGTCATGTTGATCAAAAGTCTCAATGACCACAACTGTAAAAAATAAGGTTTTCGTGGTGTAATTGGGATTCAAATATCACTATGTGTGGATTCGAAAAGGGCCAATTTTTAGAGTGTATTACATTTTTCTCTCTTGATACCTGAGGAGATTAGCTCTAGTTAAGCCAAAAATATATGCGCAGTAATCCTTGGTAGGTCGTCGGCATGTGCAGTTGATGATGGTGGTTCGTAGGCATGCGCAGTGGATCATGATGTGCTGTAGACTTGCGCAGTGGGTTATGGTGGTCTGTTGACGTGCACAATAGGTTATTTCAGGTAGAATTCATGCGCTATATGTCACCGTGATAATCATGGTTTGAACTGTGGTGCCTATGGCGCCTTGTCTTAACCCACTGGGCAACCCGTCTTGCCTACGGGCCACCATGACCAACTGCACATGCCGACGACCTACCAAGGATTACTGCGCATATATTTTTGGCTTAATTGGAGATAATCTCCTCAGGTATCTAGAGAGAAAAACGTCATACACTCTAAAAATTGGCCCTTTTAGAATCCACACATAGTGATATTTGGACCCCAATTACACCACGAAAACCTCCTTTTTTACAGTTGTGGTCATTGACACTTTTGATCACCATGACATTAACTACATTTTTCCTCAATTACAAACAAAATTAGCCGAAAGCCAATTTCTGTACAAATTCTGCGGGGGTCTTTGTATAAACTGCCTATTATGGCTTAGTAATTGTGTAGATCCTTTATAAAAACAATATTTAATGTTTTTTAACGTTCCTTTGAATACCTTGTAATTTTGAAAAGATCTACTGGGATTTGCTACAGCCCGGGACACGCCAAGTAAATTGTATTATGATGGGGTTACACCCCCCGCCCCCCAAACCACAAATTAATTAAATTTCTATCATTTAAATTAAAAATTCTCTCGTTTTAAACTACAAGGGATAGCATATATTACCGACGGACGAACCCATCTGCTTGAGTCTCGAGCCGATCGCTATCATTGTGAACAAAATCCGACAAGTCTCTGTGAACAATACAATGTAAACAAGGAAAAGTGTTATTATTGCCCGCATTTGTGAACCTATGTGGTTTAAAAGTGTAGTGTAATATGTGATGGTATTTTTCTGGTCAGATATTTTGGTTGGATGCGCGGGGTTATGTTTTGACGTCGGCTGTAGACTTTGTGAATAGACGTGAGTCTGGAATTGGACGATAAAAAGATCCCGACTGTCAAGGACTACCCTGGTTAGGTTGGGAGGTGAAGAATTAAATCCCAGAATAGACTTTCATTTGATTTTCGGCAGTGGAACCGTCCCGGTTGGTAACAGCGTCTGAGAAAAATCAGAAAGCAAGGACTGTGTAGTCGAAACAAAGATCAAATTTAACCTACCAAAATTCAAAATGAGAGGATCAAAAAGAGGGCGTCATCGATTTTCAGTTAGGAGTTTTTACTTTAAGGGCATGTGATACTTCAATCGGGTTCAGTTCCCCGCGTTTTTGTCCACAAAACTTAAAATTTTTGAAAACTGAATTCGCAGATGCTATAAAATAGAATAACGGACGTCCCCGAACTCTTTTTTAAGGGATAATAGCAAACAAATATATTCTGCTAAATAAAATTTTGCTGTATATGCACTATTTGGAAGTTAGGATCGGTTGTCAAGTCTCTGTCATTCCGATAATGTCGGTATCTGTTTTACCGCGTGGCATAGAGGGCGTCCTAATGAGCATAAATTAAATTATTTAATAAATATATTTTTTGGATTGCCTATAAACCAGCTTAGTTCCGGGACGTTAGTTCCTATGTTTTATTACTTGTCCTAAATTTTTGACAAAAATATGGTGTAGTTTGGAAGTAAAGCTGCGTGGAGAATTGTAACACACATAACCTCAAAATACACACATATTAATCAAATTTATCAAAATGCAATTTTTTTAAATTATTCCACAACAGAAGAGTTCGGGGACGTCCGTTAGCATGTTCGCTATCATTCCCCAAATTTTTAAGGCAAAATCTTTATTATTGTAGGAAAAAAGCCGGTGGAACCTAACAATTCTAAAATCGATATTTTTTTAAGTATCACATGCCCTTAACTTTCTTGTTGAAAATCCAAAACAAAAAACTGCGTGCCGAAGTGATAAGAGCGCAGCGCAAATCTTGGTAATTTCTGACTGCTGCCAAGGTCACTTAATAATTTCTTTTCTTGTTTACTCGACAGCGTCAGTGTATGCAATATAAAGTAATTCAACCCGGATGGAATATTCGTCAACCAGTCAATTCACTAAGTTCTCAACTGTTCTTGAATCGTCGGAGTGGTCATGTTGACCATGCTGTTTACTTTTAACGCCGCAAAAGTGGGGCCATGGGCAGGTCAATATTCGTGATAGTGCGTTGCCAAACTGATTTGAAGAGGACACTCAATTAAGTGGGGCCTAGACCCACTCGGTATTTTAATTTTGTATTGTAGTATGAAAATAACATGTTAAAAATGATACCTTTGTTAATTGTGAATAGTGATAATTCTTATTCATTTGAAATAAAATAACCAGCTAAAAGCTAGCTGTAAATGGTTTGTAACTCACGGGCGCGAGTGGCGCAGAATTGAGGTTAGGTTGATGAAAACATTAACGTACGAATAAAAATCAAAATTACGAGCCTGAATAAATTGGAACTTACAAGAGTTCTAATCTTAATAGTAGTTGATTCAAGTTTAAAGTGGCAGGTAGTTAGTCGTAAAAATCGAAACTAAGCCGGCTAAATAAAACCTTTTTTTTTTAATTTTCACTATTTTGAAAATTGTCGTTACCAACACAACTTTTTAGTAAATAAAACGCTTTTTTTAGTTTTCAATATTTTGAAAAATGTAGTTTCCAGCACAACTTTTTAGTACCTTTACTCATGCTACAATAGACACAAGTGGATTCGTATCCGATTCCGTTTGTGGCGGAAATCTTGGACGGCTTAAATTCTGCTCGAAACATTTTGACCCTGGATTTTAGCAAAGCTTACTACCGAATCCCTCGATGTGTAAATAAAAAACCAATTATGGCTTTACTATCCCGGGAAAAGGGCTATACCAGTTCAAACGCATTCCGTTTGTTATCAATGGGGCTCTCGAATGAAGCGGGGCGGACAAGCAGTCCAAAACAATGTAAATTCTGTCAGACTGAAATAAAGTTTTTGGGATTTAATGTGAACAGTGATTGTTGCTAGTAGACGATTATAAGGTCAGCACCAATACTCGATTATTCTAGATGCACAAGCGTTGAAAATGTAAAACTTTTTGTGGGGTCTAAGTCATAATATAGGCGATATATATTTAAAACTTCACTAGAATCTTCGGAAGAGGAACAGGAAGAAATATTCCATACTCTAAAAACAGCCTTGGTGTCATCTCCTTTCTGAGTTTACCCCGATTTTAACCTACCGTTCAGCGTTTAAACTGATGAAAGCGATTATGGTTAGGGGTTAGTCATCACCTGAATTCAGGACAAGCAACAGCGTGTGATCGCGCACGCTAGTTAAGTGATGTATCAGGTTGAGCGGAACCATGCAACGACTGAGTAAGAGTGTCTGGCTGTACTTCACAGTGATCGTCTGAGGTATTTAGGTTTGTCTTGACTGACGAAAAATTGTGAATTGGCTATTCTATTGTTTTTGACCCGTAGAATCTGAAAATGAAGGTCCCAAAATCGTAGCTGCTCCCCTTTTCAAGATATAGTCGAAACATGTCATTTTTTATTTTTTTTATTGAAGGTGATGCAATGAAATGGGAAAATAAAGTTTACACCGTAATTTTGACGCAAATAGTAATAATTGTTATCACATAATAATATATTCAATGAATATTGTTTAGAAACTAGATGCATGTACGTGATTGCCAACGGACATGTATTATAAACTATCTATCTGACTATCTTTTTTCTATGCTATAAACTATTTTATAAACTGCTATATTATAAACTATCATTAATAATGATAACGATATGATCGAAGTTGTTGAAATATATATATCAAAGCGAGATTTTAGAATTTGAGACCGGACACAATGATGATAAAAACAAGTTGACTGCTGTTTGTCCAAACTCTGAAGAAGAGAAAAGCGAAATATTACCGGCGATTACCGTGTTAAAATTATGGCTGATGGTGGGCAAGGCTTACTTTAAAATTTGCATGTCTGTGAGAGCTGATGTATCAACAGATCCTCCATTGGAAAAAAGAAAAAAAGTAGTTTTTAACGAAACAAACACCAAAAATAACTGGACTAGTGTAAACAAATTAATAATAGTTTGTATTGGGCCAGAGATAAAAGAATTATATGCAAATATCAAAATTCTCTTTGATTTGATAAAAATTAATAATATTTCATTTAAATTTACGTCACATTTCAAAGTTTAATTAATGCTAAATGGTCAGCAAACAGCGAAAGCGATATGTTCGTGTCCTTACTGTTTTAATAGTTTATCAGACATGAGAGACAATAAAGAAGCAATTTATGATACTGATAGAGACAAAACTTATGAATTAAAAACATATGGAGATTTGAAAAAAGATAATGAGAAGTATTTTTTTTTTAGGTCGTAAATCTAAATTCTAAAAATATTTTCACAGTACAATAAATGAGCCACTTTTTGTGGAGAAAGAAAACATATACGTACTAGACAAATGCATCACACACGAGCTGCATATTCTACAAGGGTTTGTCAATCACTAGTCTATGAAACTGAGAGTAGTATCCAAAAATTATCAAGGTGAAATATTTAGGGAAATGTATGCAGAACATTGTTGAAAGAACCCGATGAATCACTGGATCCTAATATTTATCCAAATCTAGGTCAGTTTATTTTGATAACTTACGTAAGTGCATTGAAGGCGATGAACAAAATAATTGATTTCTCCTTTTCTACTAGAACAATTGACAATAATAATCACCTAGAA
>CAKNWW010347789.1:0-10559 GCA_932074435.1 Andricus kollari | reverse complement strand
AGTACAATTCCTTATGAACAGGCAGATAGAAGAGCATAATAATTGTATCTGTAAACATTTTTTGTAAAGTTGCATTTTGTAGCCGAAAATACAAACTTTCTAGTAAACAATTGATTTTTTAACAAGAGATTTAATTTTTAACCGAAGCAGAATAATTTTTAAGCGGACATTGCATTTTTAATCAAAAAAGGTACGATTTTTACATAAATAAATAAATTTTTTAACGAAAAAGAAGAAGCAGGCAAAAATTCAAAACAGTTGAATTCTCAACCATGAAGTATGACAGAATAATTTAATTTCGAACCTAGCTAATTTTCCATTGCACACTTTTTTAATTCGAAATATCGGATTTTGAAAATTTCCCATTAGAGAGCATATCATTTTAGAAGTGTATAGAGTGATAAAGCTTTAAAGGTTCACAATATTTTTTGCAAATTTAAAATTCTGCAATTTTAAACTGTGAAAATGATAGTGCTTTTTTGACCGAAATCGGACTTGTTAGTCGAAAAATCTATAATTTCAATTTAAAGTAATATTTTTAATGCGCAATTGTGAAACAGTCTAATATGAAGCAATTTCAAAATTAAAAGCTTAAAATTGTGGAATTTCAAACACTAGAATCATACTATAGCAATCTCGGTTTATATTCTTTTTTATTTTAATCTACAATATAAAATCTTAAAATTGTCTTATTTTTAGTTCAAGATTTAAAAACAAAAAATAAATTAAACATTTAAAATTGAAAAATATTTGACTGGAAAGTTTCATGAATGAATAAGTATTCTAAAGGACGTGTTAAAAATTAAACGATTTGAAATTATAAAATTAAAAAATGTGTTGTATAATATCAAAATAGATCAAAATTAAAATATATATTTGTTGGGACACTTTCCGGGCACAGGGGTTAGGGGTGTCAACATTAAGAGTTATTGGGTATACACTATTTCTTAAATATTCCTTATGGAGTGATAAGACTTTAATTTTAAAAACTTAATAACAGGTACTAACAACTTTCATCTTATCATTAAAAAGAAAAAAATTTTGACCATAAAAAATGAAGTTTCAACTAAATAGTTAGATTTTTAATTAATGAAATACATTGTCAACTAAGAAGATGAATTTTACACCAAGAAGATTAATATTATACCCCAAAATACGAATTTTTAACTAAATAGGATTAATTCTCAACAGAAGACGGAGTAGTAAAATTTTCAAGTAGAAACATTATTTTCCGACCAAAAAAAAAGAACTTTTAACAAAATAATTACATTTATGAGCAAAGAAATGAATTTTCAACTAAAAAATATAAATTTTAACCGAAAATGAAATAGTTATATTTCCAGTTGAAAAATTCTTTCTGAACGAAAAAAAAGAATGATCAACAAAATAACCAAATTATTTTTCGTCGTCTCGTCCTCTAGATCATAATGTAGTAGTGCCAATCCTACACGGTTTATCCACAATATTTAAAATAAAGCAAATTGAAGTTGCCTGCGTGGTCCACTAGCGTCCTTTTCACGTTGCTAGGGGAAACCTTCATTGTGTTTTTCTGTGCGGTTTCATTCACGTCACCACGTTGAATAAACTGTTTAAAAAATGGAAAAAGGAATGGAATATTCATCTGAAAGAAGTCTTCACCGTAACAGGAAGAGATGGAGCAGATCATCTAGTTATGAAATCCGGAGAAAAGTTGAACGATTAGAGAGAAAAATGGAAAAACGCAGGCGTGCTTCATTCATCTATTTATTTATTTATTCTCACATTGTTTTCTTTCTTCGATCTAACTGATTTGATCGCTGCCTGCGAGGCACGACGAATCCTCTTATAATCAAATTATTGTTCTCTGATTACCAGTAGGTCCATATCACGACCGCCCAACCGGTTTTTTGAACATCGTTCTCACTCTCTGCCGCCCGTCATGAGAGGTGAGCATAATAAAGGTCTTGGTGTACAGTCACAACCACCGGATGTCGGAAGTGAGGTTGTGTTTTCATCGAACGTTCAAAAAGTGTCGGACCCTAACCCTTTGGAGAAAGGCAATGAAACAGCAGAAGACCCACATCATGATGAGTCATTGTTAACAATTCTCGGAGAGGATCCAAACAAGGACAATTTACAGGCGGAAAATATCTATCAGGCGTTAGCTGACAGATGGACGCAGATAATTAAAAGTGGATTAACAGCCAAGGTAAAGAAGGAAATATTGCAGAGATACCCTTAACCTAAAGATTTCACTATTGTTAAGCCTCCGGCTATCAACCCTGAAATAAAGCAAAGGATGACCGACGCTGCAATCAAGAAAGATCAATTTCAGGCACTGTCGCAGCAGCAGCTTGGTGCTGGCTTGTGCGAAATTGGTTCTGCGCTGACAGCTTGTTTAAAGTCGGGAAATAAAGAAAATACCTCTCTTGTTGCTAATCTCAGCGATGCAGGTCGATTATGAGCAGACATTTTCCACAGCATTTCCGCAACTAGACGATTGGTTATCACTCCTAACCTTAACAGAATCGTCAAGAATATGTCTGAGGATTTACCAGTGGATAATTTTCTATATGGTGAGAATTTTCCTGAACGCTTGAAAGTGGCTCAGACTATGGAGAAGCAATCCAAGAATATCTCAAAGGCACCTCCACCCAATATCCCTGCGAAGAAGCCAAAACAGGATTTCCTGCCTAAAGGTCAGTCGGGTTCATCAGGATTTAATGCTGCTTCTGACTCTAAAAATCAGTCAGCTTTAAACTCGAAGGGCCCGCCGAAGAAGAGCTACATCTCCTCTCGTCAGGGCGGACAAAACCGACCTCGGTATTTGCAGACGAACCGTCGTCGACATTAAATGTAAGTCAAACGGTCGCCAGGTTAAAATTATTTATTGATGTTTGGAAAGAATTTACTAGCGACACTTTAATTTTTCAATGGGTACAGGGGTACCGAATTCCTTTTGCAAAGAAGGTAATTCAGAAATGTGTACCAAAACAGAAACATCTTTCTTAATTTGAGTTTAGGGATACTTCCCAGTCAATCAAAACAGCTCCCAGAAAAAGGTGCTGTTTCAGAATGTGAACCAAGTGACGGTCAGTTTCTTTCGAATTATTTTCTTGTGAAGAAATCGAATGAGAAAAGCAGATTTATTTTAAATCTAAAAAATTTAAATAGCTTTCTTGATCCGTATCATTTCAAAATGGAAGACTGAAAAACGGTATTACGTTTACTTGTTCGAGATTGTTATATGGCAACAATAGATTTGAGGGACGCCTTTTTCTTGGTTCCTATAGCAGACGAAAGAAAAAAATGTTTACGATTTGAATTTAACGGCATACTATATCAATTTAATTGTCTACCGTTTTGCCTGTGCACATGTCCGTATGTTTTTACCAAATTGTTAAAGCCGGTTGCTCACTTTCTTCGGTCTAAAGGCTTTATGTCAGTTATTTATTTAGATGATATATGGCTTACCGGTAATACTGAAGAAGCATGCACTTTCAACGTTACAAAAACTAAAGATCTCTTAGAGTCTCTGGGGTTTTTACTTAATTTTGAAAAGTGTAGTTTAACAGCCTCAAGGTTATGCAAATTTCTTGGGTGCTTATTCAATAGTAAAAAATATCGAGTGGAACTCCCGTTGGACAAAAGGCATAAGATTTTAGGCGTTGTCAATAAGTATTTATCGAAATCGGAGTGTATAATTCGGGATTTTGCAGAATGTATTGGAATTTTAGTGTCAGCTCTGTCAGTCTCTAGTACTATCACGGAATTTAGGAAATTATGCGACGATAAAAAGTATGTTTAAAGGAATTTATGTGTTAAAGCCTCAGAGCGCTAAATACGACTCAACTTGGGATCCATCATCAGTGGTAGACTTCTTAAAGACTTTGTATCCTAACGAAAAAATTTCTTCAGAACAGCTAACATATAAGTTAGTTACTTTAATCGCGCTGTCAACAGGTCAAAGAATGCAGACTATATCTAAGATTACCTTGGGAAATATCGTGGTTTTACCAGCAAAAATTAAAATTAAAATTTCTCAACGCATCAAGACCTCTAAATTAAATAAGTCGCAAGCCTGCTTAATACTTCCGTTTTATCGCAAACAGCCAGAGATTTGCGTAGCATCGGCCCTTTACGCATATGCGAAACGGACGGCTGAGCTAAGAGATCCGATGAGAAATTATAATTCATTATTTATATCATTTCGCAAACCAAACGGGGTGGTCACAACTCAAACGTTGGCTAGATGGATCAAAAATGTACTGACAAAAAGCGGAGTGGATACATGTGTATGCAAGGCACATAGCACTAGACATGCCTCGACATCAGCTGCGAGTCGAGCGGGAATTAGCATTGATACAATTCGACAGACAGCGGGTTGGTCTCAGAAATCAACCGCATTTGCGCGATTTTATAATAGACCCTTAGATAACAGCGATGCGTTTGCTACAACTATAATAATGTAAAAATTTATAACATTATGTTACCCAAGTTTTTCCTTTGTGTTCACACTATGTTTTATGCATAATAAATGCTTATTTGACAAACCGCAATAAACTTTGAACATCTACATTATGATCTAGAGGACGAGACGACGAAAAATAATTACCCGATCAAACAAACTTACCTGTTGTGAAGTCCGATCGCGATTATTTGAGTCGTCTCGTCCGAATAGATCATACCCACCCTTTCGCAGAAAATATCCTTCAGATAGTAACCCTAATAATTGCGATTTGAGAACTTTGAAATAATGAAGGTTTCCCCTAGCAAGGTGTAAAGGGCGCTAGTGGACCACGCGGGCAACTTCAATTTGCTTTCTTTTAAATATTGTGGATAAACCGTGTAGGATTGGCACTACTACATTATGATCTATTTGGACGAGACGACTCAAATAATCCCGATCGTACTTCACAACAGGTAAGTTCGTTTGATGATTTAATTCCTAACCAAAGATAACATTTTCAAATATAAAGATAAAACTTCAATAAAAAAATTGCGTTGTACCAAATAGTTGAAAATTGGACCAAAAAGATGAATTTTTAACTATGAAGATTAATTTTCGACCAAAAAAGATAAATTTTCAAAAAAGTATATGAATTTTTAACTAAGAATGATTTTTCAGTCAATAAAGAAAAAAAATGTATCCACAATATAGAATTCCCATGCTAAAGGACGAATTTTCTACAAAACGGTCGAATTTTTAACAAAAAAGTTAAATACAACCAAATAGTTGAATTTTTAACCGAAAAGATTGAATTATTTCTTTTTAAAAAATTGTTGAATTTTGAATAAAATAATGAAATATTGTACGTTCCTTCCCTAAAGCTTATGAATTATTATACAAACAGTTTTCTCGAGGGCGACATTTTTATTTAAATAATCGAGTACAATCCATGAAATATGTTAATTATTTTGAATACTTTTCAGAACTTCCCAATTTTTTAGGCAATTTGATGTTTTTCTTTTTTTAAATATTAGTAAAATTCCACATATGTTAAGTTTTTAAAATTGACTCAGCAATTGTCAACAAAATTTAGTTTAGCGCTATAAAAATCGCGAATTTTCATCAGAGAAAATTGACAGGTACCTATACAAAAATCCAAGTTGGATTTAATCATCACCAAAATGTTGGTATTTATTGAACTAAATTATGGTAATTACAAAATATGGTGAAATTGAAATGCAACAGAGTAAGTCGTCAGACATTACGTTTTGCTGACATGTTAATTGAAAACTATAGTTTATAAATTTTACATTAAATTACGTATAATTGACAATAATTTCTGATGTTTATCCGAAAGGATAAATTAAACTTTGAATTGAATTTAGGGTGACCAGATGGCTTGGGCATTAAATTAGGAAATTCTTCCACTTCTCATTCCCTCCTAACACTAAGTTCCTCCACCCCTAATCCAATCTAAATTTAGGCTCTTTATATAAAAATTTCAAGTAGGTATTACGCTCATACATGAATAAATTATGCAAATAACTATTTAATAGTCAATAATTTTATTCACACAATATAATAATACAATTTGTACATTATTTTACACACTTCTCAAAACAACCTATTTTTCAAAGAACCCATATTTTCCTTCCTCGTTATATATTTGCGAAAAATCAGGAAAAACCATTACGTCACACACAAAATCAGTAAAGCAGGACAGCCATAAACAAGCAGGACATGTCGGACTCAATCAGTAGGTATGGTAACCCTGATTGAATTTAAATTAAGTTTACTGTAAAAATTTGAACTTCAAATATGTTCATACCCTAATGAAAGCGTTGATCTCGAGTGGTAGCAGTTTTTTTAAGTAAAATGGACTGCGCGTCGGTTCTAGGTGTTGAAACTACTTTAGTTTTTGAAGCATAGATTAAATGGGTTTTTGGTATCGTTATAAAAATATGGTTATCATATTCATAAGGTTTACGTGGAATGTTAATATCCCACGATTCGAAATTCCTGGCTGAAAACTTAAATCCTCGATCTAATTGTATATAAGCTTTCTTTGGAATATGCTGTAAAGGATGGTTATCTGTGAATCCATTAAGACGTATGAACTCATCTTTGGGAACATAATGTTCAGGTTCTGGCATAGGTATAAACGCGTCATGACTTTCGAAAGGAGGTTCATTCTCTTCTGGTGTTTCCGGGGGTCTCAGCCAGGCTATAATTCCATCGTCCGCATACCGTACCCATTTGAGGTCTACTGCATAAAGAGTGCCATCCTTCATTTCGATAGCAAAGCTCAATTCTGGTATGATTGGAAATCCAGTCGTACCTAATTTTGTAGGAAAAACATTTACATTTATAAAGTTTTTCTACCCTAGTATCTTAAACATTTAAGAGTTTTGTTCAAACAGTAATAAATAAAAAATGAATTATGCATTTGGGTTGTCCAAAAAAGGCATATAAATATTTAAATATTTAAAAACATTATTTGATTTTTTAAAACAACTTTAGGTGGTGATTTCCTTTTTATTTACATGCTGCAGAAAACTGAGCACTTTGCTTCCTCGTTATGATTAATCAACAAATATACTTGCTTCCTCATCGAGAAAGTCAAAATAAAAATATATAAATAGGTAAATCAAAATGTCTTGAATCAAAAAGATTTTTTTATTCATGCATGAATTTTTAACTATGTTATTAAATTTTTTTTTATTTATAGACATTTTTCAAATTATATAAATGTGTTTTAATAACCATAGCTTCCTTACTCTTTAATAACTTACTATCAATTATGTCAATGAAACAAGTTTTACTATGAAAAAACTATTTCTTAAAATATTATGGAGTGCTAAAAAAGGGGTCGTAAATATTTTTAGTAATTCTTTGGTCAGTTTTGATATATTGTTGTTGTAAATAAGCCTTCTAAATTTCATCACATTCAGTTTCAACGTGTTTTGGGTTTGTCGAATATTTATGTGTACTGTCTCTTTTCTGTCTATGATGGAAGATTTCCTACAATTACAATAATATCAAAAATTTTCATTTTGTTCAATTTTTTATCAAACCTGCATTCGGAATGAAAAATTGGCTAATTTCTATCGTTTTTGTGCCAAACGTTTTACGTTTTTTGAAACCCGAGCATTCAAGTTAAAAAAAAAGGGTTTTCACAAAAAATATCAAAATGAGACAACTTTTCAGTTTGGATACAGGTATCATTCAAAAAAGAAGAAGGCCCTAATTATCTAAAAAGATTTAATTCTAGTATTTATGGAGTAAAATGAGAAAATTTAATCTATTAGCATATTTGAGTTATTTTTCCATATCGGACAAATATTATAATTTGATTGTCTGGACACTTTTCAAACAAGTTTGGAGTTTTAATCTTAAAAGTACATATGCTCATAGGAAATTTAATTTGGCATGTTTTTCTTTAGATGAAAAATTCGTATCTTTTTTTATTTTGAAGTGAACTCTTAAAAAACCTTTTCAAGAATAAAAATGTTGTTTGTCTGTTTTGACTTCAAGTCGAAGTTATTCAGTAAATTCTCGGAATCATCTGATGTAATTTACAAAAATAATTTTATATGATGTCTTACGACTGAAGTGTTCAAAATTCACCGATTTAAAACTGAACAATTTTTTAATTATAATAGTGAAATTAATTCTGTTAGAATCATTTTCCTAATTCCGCTAAATATATTTAATATGTTCATTATTATATTCGTATAATTAAAAATTACTTCAAATTATTATCACAATTTAAAATCAAAAAATTTAAAAGTTTTAGTTTGGAAATCATTTAGCTTTTCTTCTTTAGCCAAATACTTTTAAATTTTTGGTAGTGACGTTTCAATAATCTTTGATACAAAATTGATTATATTTTAAAAAAACCTTATTTACAATTGATAACTTAAATAAATACATTAAAAGAATGAAAACAAAATTCCCTCCTCAGTTTAGACGTCCGGGGGAAAACCGCTTATTTAATGTCATTCAGAAAGATATTCTCATTTAGTATAAATTAATATAAAATCAAGTTTGCCTGTCATTATTTATAACACAAAAAAACTTTTAATTTCAATTGCATTATTCTTTAGACTATTTCAGTTAACATTAAATTATCATTAAATCAGGTGATAATTTTTATAATATGTCAAAAGATCGTACTTTATTATTGTTTATTGTAACCGATTTAAAAGCGAAACTGTTAAAAGGCTTTTCTGTATATTGGATTACAAAAATATTGTTTTTTCTGTGATTAGGGCCATTCTTTTAGGATATTGTACAAATCAGGTCACAGATAATAATATTTCTTGTAGGTATATGAATCCTCAAAAAACGTTTCGAAGATGGGAGACATCTGCATGTTATTAAAAATAAAAAATTCTTTTTTCCGGTCAATCAATCCAAGATACACAAAAATGATAGAAAGAAAAATAGTTTAAATCAAAAAGACCTACAAATTTTATATTAGGAGATTTTTTATTTTGAAACACCCCTATTCCATTTATATAATTTTTGTACATTTTTTGATGTCGTGAAATAAGTATCTGAATTCCGCTTTCAATATTATATGTACATATTTTTTACCTTTCTTGGGAATTAGCTTAAAGGGTTCATTAATTATTTAAAAATTAATTCAAATTATATGTGCATATATTTTAAATGTTTCTGGAATTAGTTTTTAAAGTTATTGATAAATTAAATGCATAGAAATGAAATTTCAAATGAGTAAATGCATTTTGAATGTTTCAACAAAAATAATTGTTTAATTCGGTTTGCGTTGTGAACTAATTAATTATACATGAACTGACCCTATTAAAACTTGAATTTTCTAGAATTATTTAAAGAGGTTTATCAATTAATTGAATTTTCAGAAATAAAAGTTCAAATCCTTCATATGAAAAAAGGTAACCTCCAACTTGTGTAAGATTTTGGTATAGTAGGAATCGTTATGTAATTAAATATTGGATATGATTTGTATCATAAAAGTTTATTTATATTTAAAATACCTCTATTCAAATTTCATAATTTTCAACATGTTTAGGATATTGAAAGAGAATTATCTAAATTAAGTCTTCAAAATTATATGTGAATATGTTTTAAGTTTTTATGGAATTAGTTAAAAAAATTATAATTAATTTAAATTTTTAGAAAAATACAAGATAAAAATTATTTTGATGTTTCAATACAAATAAAATTGTTGATTGATTTTTATGTTGTGAACTGATGAATTAACTATTATTAACTATTGACTGATTAATTTTTTTTTTAATTGTATAACATGATGATTGAATTTGAATTATTTTCAAATAAGTCACATAAATTAATTATTTACATTAATGTTATGTGATTTAATATTGGCTGCTAATTTTCTGATAAAAATCTATTTTTCCTTTAAAATATCTCCATTACAATTATCTAATTTTTTTAAATGTTATTAATAATTTAAATTTTCATATAAATATTAAATGCAAGTTAATCTATTATATCAATTAAGATAATTATTAAATGCTTTCCATGTTCTGAACTCATTAATTATATATTAACTTATTCTGTTAAAATTCACATTTTCAGGAATTAATTAAAAGATGCTCAATAAATTAAATTTAAGAAAAGAAAATTACAAATTAAAAAAAAATACATTAAGTAAAAATTATTTGGAAGTTTCAATGAATATAATTTGTCCATACTTTTTATGTTGTGAAATGATTAATTAAGTATTAGCTGTTAATTTTTGTTCACAGTATAATATTACATAAAGATTGAAATTTAATATTCTTTAATGAAGTAACATACATTGATTCTTTACTTTGAGATTATGTAATTGAATATTGGCTATAATTTGTATAATAAAAGTTCATTTATATTTAAAATACCGTTATTCCAGTTACATAAATGTCCAATTATTTATGAGGTTGCGAAATAAGTATCTGAATTCAATTTTTAAAATTATATGTATATATGCTTTCATTTTTCTTGGAATCAGTATAAAAGGTGAATGTAATTAATTAAAATTAATTAATTAAATGTAATTAATTAAAATTTTCATAACAATATAAAGTGAAAATTATTTGAATGTTTCAATGAAAATAATTATTTGATACTTTTCATGTTCTAA
>CAKNWW010347774.1:0-23951 GCA_932074435.1 Andricus kollari | reverse complement strand
ATTAAAAATTTAAAAATTAATTTTTTCTACTAAAAATTTAAGTATACTCCATTTTTCAAATTTTTGTTAAAAATGTATTTTATTTATTCAGAAAATTATTTCTCTAACTGGAAATTAAAATATTCTATTCTTTGTTTAAAATGTATGTTGTTTGTTGAAAATTTGTCTTTTTTTATAGAAAATTTCTCTTTTTGGTTTGAAAATTTACCTAATTAGTGAAATGTTTTTTTTTGTTTTCATTTTAACATGCATTATTTTAGTTGAAAGTTCATTTCTTTGGTTGAAAGTTGACTAAATTTTATAGAAAATATGTTTTTTTTTTTTTAAAAATAATTTTTACAACGAAAAAGGTAGCTACTTCATTTTTACGAGAAAATTGATCTTTTCAAGATGAAAATTCACTTATTTTGTTAAAAACATTTTCTCTTTTATGAGAAATTCAATTATTCAGGCAGAAAATTCATATTTTTTCGTTATAAATTCAACCTTGTTTGCAAACACAAGTCTTCGGGGATTTCCCGCCTCGAATTTCGAAGTCAGTTGTCCAGTGCAGTCCGATGTTTTTTCATCGCCCGCATCTTTATACGTCAATTTTTAAATAATTCTACTTTAATTTAGTGACTTAATAAGTATTATCTACTGAGAGAGTAGGATAGTCTATATATTTGAATATTTTCTCAAATTCTACAACATAAACCGGAACTTAAAAATGTTAAAGTGTCTACGGGGGACTTGGCTTTAATCTTCAGCCCTGAGAATGTTGACGTCCCTAGCGACTCACATTATACCTAACTGCTGTGTAATTCCTCTGCTAATGAAAGTGAAAATCTCTTTTAAAATTCTGCAATCTATACTTTGTTTTAAGTGAATCCGAAATTTCCGATTTTTTGTAAGAAGACTTATGTCATTTTAATGGTTATTTTTGAATATCTGCATTTCCCGCATTATAGATGGCGTGTATAGTCCCGAGCAAAAATCTCTGTGCTACGGCGATATGTTCATATACGGTCGGCGTCGTCTGCGATTTTTCGCTCGTGAGTTGGTTGTCTGCAATACTGAAATTATATCATGGGTGATTTCAAATCTAATTCGTCTCAAAATAAAGCTATTCAGTTTTAATGAAATGGCTCACAAAAAGCGATGGCTCACCTTCGTCTACCACTAATGATAAGTCAAATGTTGAAAGTAAGTCTTTCGGACAATGAGAATTTGGGTTATATACGAACGATGCTATATACGCCGATCTGTTGATTTATTTACACTGTGCTGTTATCTGTTCAACAATTAAAATAATCATACTATCCAGTAAAACCAGATCCAAGTTATTTTTCTAGATATAAAAGTTAATGTAATTTTTCAGCATATGAAACAAGTGACGATAAACAAGAGACTATAACACAAAGTAACTCTACCAGTGAAATAGATGATTCCACCCCAAAAGTGAACGTGAAGTTTAACTCATGTTTTACGTTTTTCCATGGACAGAACATGAATTTCATGCGTTGTAAATATTGTTTTCAATTTCCTGAAATTGTCTTGCTGAATACTAAAAATAGAAAAAAAACAGCTATTACTTCCGAATGTGGTGCGAGGTACATTTATAAAGTAGCTTCAACTCATTTAGATTCAAAAATGCACAAAGTGTGCTACCAAGCATACCAGCAATCCAAACTAACAACGACAGAAGTAATGAAAGTTACTCCTATCGGTAAATTTATTCATCAAGCTAACCTAGCATTAGCTAATCAAATAGGAGAGCTACTGATACACACCTACGGCATTGAAAAAATATCATCTTTTTCGAGTAACAGTTTTCCAGCTAGAGTTGCCATAGCCCGTGCAGCAGAACAATTTGATATTAACACTTATAAGGTTTCGGACTGTGAAGAGAATTTACAATATGTTACACCGACTAGTTACAGAGAACTTTTAGAGATAATTGTAGAATGTCACCGATCCGAATGGGAAAGCTTGTTGAGTTCTTGTTTAGCGATTTCTCTGCGCTGCGATGGTTCTGTCGAACCGGAAGAGAGAGGGGCAAAAGGTTTACTAGGAGCAGTAAAAAACGGATGTGAAAAGACTCTTGGGTCAAATTGTTTGAATAATCTCATGAAAAAAATTTGATCCCTTGTCACTGATGGAGCGTCAGTAAATACAGGAGAAGAAGCTGGGTTATGGAAATTATTTGAGGATTATTTAAAGACGTTGGTTACAGATGACTCAACGCTATTGACTTTATTGAAAATTTGGTGTTCAGCGCACAGGTAAATAATTTTACTTATACATAGATATAAATAATATTTAAATGCATATTTTATAAAATGAAGAATAATAAAAAAAATTAGATTACAATTTACAATTCATTTAAATTTTATCATTTGTATTAAAATTCTTTTTCATTCAGATCAGAGTTAGCTTGGAAATCTGTTACTAAGACGATTCCAGAAGTAAAAAATAGTATCAGTGAAACTTCCTCAATGGCATCATTTTTCCATAAAAGTGGGATCCGAACAACTGAATTAAAAAGCATTGCAAAGGAAAACAAAACTGAACTAGTATCTTTGCCTAGGAGATTTGAAATTCGCTGGACAGAAAATACTACACAGCTACTGAATGCTGTATTGACTGCATGGTACGCATTAGTACTGTATTTTAAGAACTGTAAGGAGCCAGAAGGCGCCGGATTTTACAAATTTCTCACAGATAAAAGTAATTTAGAGTTGTTATCGTTTCTTGCTGATACTTTACTAGTAATTTCAAGATTTCAAAAAAACTTGCAAAAAGACGACACAACTTTGTTAGACTTGATGCAGTACGTAAAATCGGTTTGTACAAAAATAGAATATTTAGCTACTGAACCTTTGCTTGGTGGCTGGGAAGAAGCTTTGAAACAACAAATCAGCGAATCAGAAGATACCTGCAAATTACATGGAATAATTCTTACTGCCAAAAAGCGCCTTTCAAAAATCCATAATCTATATGTCTCGGAAAGAAGAGATAATCTTGCAATAAAAAATGAGGTGATACAATCTTTAATAAATTTTACTGAAAGTCGATTCAAAGAAGATGAAAATATGGTTTGCACATTGAAGCGCTTTATCAACTTCGATGAGACTTTGAATCTAAAAGAAGTTCCGAATTGTATTGCTTCAGACTTGGATATCACTGCGTTAGACTTAGAATATGCAGACATCTTGCAAATCAATCTTCTTGAAAGTTTTAAAGGCTTGACATTGATGGAAATTATCAGAAAGCTTATTTTATTAGGAAATTATCCTACAATCAAGACTATTTTCGTGCGCATTGCTGCAGCGAAACCACACAGTGCAGATCTCGAACGATTGATTAGTTGTAGTAATAAAATTAAAACTGCGGATCGATCTCAATTATCAGTGGAAACTGAAAATTTATACTTGTATATATGTTTCAATATGCCACCTTTCGACTCCTGGGATCCGCGCCCAGCAATAAAAAGGTGGCTTGAAATCAAAGATAGACGACAAAAAAGTCACTTGAAAGCAAAAGAACAATCATATGATAACGGAATTTACAAACAAGCCGTGAAACGATCAAGAACTGATGATACTAAAGAACAAGAAAGAACAACAAAAAAAAAGACGTTTTTGATTATTATATTATTATAGAGTTATTGAACTATGCTATTTTATTTTCTAAGCGTTTGTAAATACTTAATAAAGCATAGTATTTAAACCCTCTATAATAAAAATAAATAATTTTTTTTCACCACAATTATCACAATTGTTTTGTCTCGGAAATCGGAGTATGCTAAATCATTTCAAAATTTACTTTTTACAACTAACATTTTTCACTTTTGGAACTAACCATTTTCATTTGCAACTAACCGACTTAGTTACAACTAACCGTTAGAATATACCCTGTCCGAAAGTTTAGCTTGCGCCATAACAATCTTTTAGCGAAAGATAGTAAGTATGTACTCGTAATACGTAAATTTAGTTTCAATTCGTAATATTCGTATGGAGATAGAAAAACGGTATAGGACTTATGGTATCGCCTTAGGTATTGACTTAGGTATCGAAAAACGGTATAGGACTTTTCGATATAACTCTTTGGGGAGGAACAGAACTCACACCAGAACTCCTGGAACTTTTAATTAAAAATTTCCTATATGATTTTACAATATTGAAAACGCTGTAGCCAAGATCAATACAGAGCTCACCAATGAATTTCTCGTTGAAATTTACTTCAGGAATTACACTGACCTCTTGGAAAACGCTGTTGATTTCAAATAACCTTTAACTGACCTGGAACGTGACAATTGACTTATGACTTGGGTACGTATCTGAACGTAGAATTTTCCGCTCTATCGATTGCAGATGTAAAAAAAGGGGTTTCCATAAAAAAAAACAAAGTTTAGCTTCAAAAAGCCATGAACGTCAACTTCGAGGTCAAAATGAAGGTCACCATTGAATTCCTAGTTGAAATTTACTTCAGGAATGACCTTCACTTGTTTGAAAAATATTTTACCTGATGAAATATCCAACCGTCCTGGGCCTTTTAGACACCCTGTATATATACATATCATGTTTATATATATCCTCGTAAAATCTGAGGAGGAATGTCCATCAAAAACTGCCGAAGAGGTGAAAAAAGCACTTAGAGGCACAAAGAACTTTTCCGGTGTTGGAACAGATTGTATGAAGAACTTCTGGTGGAAGAAGTTTACTTCTACACATCAACATTTGTTGATGAGTGCAGATTGTCCAACCCAGAGAACTTCAGGCCAATAACTTGTTTGAACACACTTGACACTTTACAGCTGTCCTAAACAAAAGGATTGTTCGGCGAATTGAGCCTGTGTGGCGTGAGATGCACGAACAACGTGACTCAAAAAATGTTGTACCAGGCTGTCGAGAGAACCTGCTAATTGACAGGTGTGTCTGCAAAGACGCTGCAGCCGATCCACCCGCCCTGACAATGGCCTGGATTGACTACAGCAAAGCTTTCGATTCAACCTCTCATAGACTTATCATCTGTCTGTTGGAAAGCTTGAAGGTGCATTCACACATAGTGAGATGCATAGTGAGATTGATGCCTCTTTGGAAAAATTGATTTACTATCTCATCTGGAAATTATCGTGTGACAACGAACAACGTCACTTTCCAGAGGGGCGTCTTTCAGGGCGATACCATGAGCCCTTTGCTTTTTTTGCATCACACATCTGCCTCTATCTTTCGCACTACGAAATTCTTCTGGATACCTCTGTGGCGACACTAACGAGCGCGAGCATAAGGTATTTTATACCGATGACCTGAAGCTCTATGGCAAACCTCAAACTGCCATAAATATCGTCAAGAAGTACACAGGAGAGATTGGGATGGACTTTGGATTGGATAAATGTGCCAAAATGCATCTGAAGAACGGAAAGATCTTTGGCGTTCCCGAGGACCCTCAACTTGTGGATATAAGTCTTATTAGACATCTTAGCACTGGAGAGACCTATACATACCTGGGCGTGCCTCAAAGACGCATTCAGGACGTAACATCAGTAAGGGGGTCTCTCCGAAGCAGATAACATGCTTGCCGTATCAGTTCTAGTCTACTCGCTTGGGGTGGTTCAATGGACGAAGAACGAACTTAAGGCCCTTGAGGTCACCACACGTAAGATCATGCATATGCATAAAAGCTTCCATATCAATTCGTCAATTCCGCGATTATACATTTCACGCCGTCAAAGCAGTCGCGGACTTCTGCCAAGGAGAAAGAAAAGGAGGAGATGAATCCAGACCTTAAAAGGGAGCTGCAAAGACTGTACCTAAAATATTCGGTACAAGTAATTGTCCTTGTGATAGGTGTTCTCGGAGGTGCGAAACTATCACTGGTTCGTAACCTTGAAGCCATATCCGCGTGCCAAAAATATGCCAAGGCACTTGCGAAATGGATGCAGAAAGCTGTCATCCTTGGGTCGCTTAGTGTCCTCAAAACACCTGAGGGTTTCGCCGGCCTGTTGTTGTGATTTCATCGTGTCCTGTGACCACCCATCTCACGGTTGTGAGACGTGGCCATGAGTGTGATTTACCGCGGTCCTACTGGGAGCTGGTGTCATTTTTAGATGGCAGCTGCTCTCAGTGAGACCCTGCGGGGGTTGTTTAACCTTATTTTTCAATTACAGCCTAGACGCATATTTTTCCCCTTGTCCGCTATGGCAAGAGTTACGCGTCAACAGTTGCCGGGATAATTCGTAAAAATCGAGAACAGTTCAATCACGCGAGTTAGGAAGATTAAGCTGATCTGAAAGGGCTCTTGGGAATTTGAGATTTTAGATTTCATTGCAGCTTCGGAATTTGACTTTTTTTTCTAACCAGATGGCGTTTTTGAACTGGCTTGATAACGTCACTAAGTATACAGAATTAAAAAGCTTGATCGCAGGATTAGATAATCCGGAAATTAATTAAAGCCTCGAGGATCTAAATCTAGACACTTCCGGTACCCGAAAATTGAAATGCGCTCGATTGCAAAGAGGCATCAAGCTTCTTAAAGGGTAGCCATCTAACTAAGGTATCGGATGAGGAATTACTGATGGAAATGCCGCTTTTTATTGGAGGGGATCCCGTTAAAATGGTTCAGAAACCACGAGAAAGAATTTTATAGTTGGGGATAATTTAAAAAAGAGTTCAGATCTCACTTCGGCGACGATGACTTTGAGAGAAGAGTTAAGGAGAAAATTCAGTCTAGAACACAGAGTAAAGATGATTCTGTATATGACTATCTAACAAATTTTCAGAGCCTAATGGATTTGATCGAAGACGCAGTCAACTCAAAAGACAATTAAGCAATCGCCAACGTCAGCGTTGAAAGAGAAGGTAGACAAAACACACCCCACGTCGGTTGTAAGGAGGGGGCAGGTCAGCAAAAAGTTAAGGCTTCTGCTGATAATAAAAAGAATAAGACTCAGGCTGGAAACTCCAACGAGGTGATCTGCTTTAACAGCAAACAGGCAGGCCCCTTCCAAAAAGGCTGTGCCTCGCCCAGAAGGTTGGTTTGATACGTATGCAAACCCGAGGGCTTCACAATAAAGACTATTCCTAAATGCTCGGGAAACGAGATGAAGAAGCAGTGAACTCGGTCTGCACTGCCTCTCCGCTGCTCGAGACCGAAATAATAGATCAAAATTCAACATCGCCAAACTCGAGCCCCGTTAATATGTAGATATGGGTAGTTATAAAGGCGTTACTGTACCATCTGATATCGAGTTAGACCTGGACATTTCGGCAATTGGAGACTCGAGTATCGAAAACGCAGAGAAAATAGCCTGCACTGCCTATTCAAGATTCGAAACGGATAGGGATATGAATAGGATGATAGATGCTACCGAACTTACAGGATTTAATGAACCAAAAAATCTCTTTGGCGCTTATCTCTCGGTCAGAGAAAGCTTTTTTAGCTTAATTCAGCCAGAAGAATTAGTAGTTCAGGCTCAGATACATACAAATCCGCAAATAGATTATTTATTCGACCCAAAAGATGAGACCAAGTATAACGTGCCTTGCAGCAAAGTGGAATATCTTGAGAAAATTATTGCGATTAAAGAGAGTTTGTCAGAAGTGGATTTGATTAGTGGTATTGTGGAATCGACATAAATAGCCAATGGGGTTCATGTTAGGGCTTCTGTCGATTCCTTGTCATCAGACACATTCATAGATAACAAATCTTCTCGCGCTTTGTTAAGAAGATCAGCTGGGATAAAATAGAAAAGATCTCCGGGAGACAACTTGATTGTAATAGGAAATCTTGTACGACCATGGTTAATGGTTCCGTAGATGCTATTATGAGAAAGGTCATTCTACCATTAATGACTGATAGAGTTACGCGGACGTGTAAGGCAATAAAAGCAAATAACCTGCATACTGAATTGAAATTAGGTCTGGATGGTTTGGGAAAGTTTTATATGGCATTTCTCTCACGGTCGCATAAGGTTTTTATGTCAGACTCGGAGTTGAAACATTCTCCTTTAAAACAATGGTTAGTGGAAGAGAAAAATTCTAGCGGTATGGCAGCACTACATAAAGGGGGGAGGAAGCTTTGAACGCATTTTTTAAACTAAAGTTCCCTCCAAAATCGCAGGGTATAGGCGGTTCATACCGGAATTCGCAACGATTGCCGAACCTTTAACCCGATTCTTCCGAACTAGTATTAAGTGACATTGGGATGAGAAACAGTAAGGTGCATGTGAAAACTTAAAGGCAGTTCTGATTAGCGCTCCCATACTCGCGTGCCCAATTTTTAAGGAAGTGGAGGAGAGTTAAAAGTTTGACATTACGCACCCTAAAGGTGCTTTGCATCATGTCCCAGGCGCGTTATCTTGAATTACCCTACGAGAATTTGCAAAGTGACGGATGGAACGGCGGGAACGTCCCAGAAGAGAAGCGATGGATAAGTTTTATGAATTTATTTTTGGGGGGGTTTCTTTCCCATCGTTCTCCGACACCTTAGTGATCAATTCTTGGAAAGGGTTTACCGTTAAGAAATCCAAGAGGAAATTACCGCAAGAAACCAAAGATGAATTTTGTTTATATCTCTTGCGTGGTGCACTTCGGTTTCTTTTCCCAAGTGTGACTCCTCCATAACATCTCCTAAGTAGACAACCCCTGTGATTATTAATTTCTACCCAGAGGCTACCAAAATGGTTAAAACCGGCTTACTGTCGGAAGAGCACTTGGAGGAGTGGCTAATCGTTGGAAGGACCTAATGAGGGGGAAGCCGAGCGTTATCAAATGTTATCAACTATGTTGTGAACAGAACCCGCCAGCATTTAAAAGACCCCTGGGCCCCGGCTAAGGTGGGGGGAGTTGTAACAGGGAAAATTTACCTGTCACTTGTTGAAAGGATAAACATAACCACTCCCACCGGCAACGGAAAATAATCATCCTCTCTCTTCGCTACACCACGTCCGAAAAACCACAGAGTGGTGCTACCACGGTCAGCCAGAAAGAGAGAGAGAGAGAGAAAACTAAAGTACAGAATATCCTTTTCTGGCCTGCGGATCCCGACCAGTATTCCACCATATTGACAAAGGAAGGGAGCACAACACACCACCGCGTACTGGAGGTACACAAGATGCTGGTATTCGTCAGTCCCAGCTCTACTGAGATACTAATAGCCCCATATTCGATCCTGGAATTCATGGAATTCATAAATATATTCAAGTCCTTGAATTCATTGAATTCCACAAATTCAATGAATTCCCTGAATTCCACGAATTCCTTGAATTCATTGAATTAATTTAATTCCAAGAATTCCGTGAATTCCGCGAATTCCGTGAAATCCTTGAATTCATTGAATTCCTTGGATTCGTTTAGTTCCTTGAATTCCTTGAATTCCACCAATTTGTTGAATTCCGTGAATTCTATGATTTTCGTGAATGACTGTTTAATCAATGCAAACAAATGAGTGCTTGGTAAATAATAAAGCCGAATTATCGAAAACGTAAAAGGTTTATCAAACGGCAACCTTGATTATGATTCTGTCAGCTAAAAGCTGGCTTTTTGGTAAAAAAAATTTTTTTTGAAATATTGATAATTATTTTACCAGGCCAAGGAATATAATTTTTGGCATAAAAAGAATAAGGAACTCAAAGATGTAGATTTCGTTCAGAAGTGACATTTTTTTATCTAGAGGTACTACCCATGGCAAAGCCATATGGTTGATACATAAAATTCTTTGTTTCGAAAATCCTCTATAAGTCGTATCAATTTCCTGTGGCATTTTTCCAAATTCGCAGAATTTATTCCAAAACCCCCAAAAAGTGTTTTTTTTCTCGTGTATTTTCATTAAAAATTTCGAGTGTCTGGCGGACCTGTTAAAATGAAAATTTCTAAAAAACAAAAATATGCCATTTATTTTGTAGTGTCATGTAACGCGCTTGGCCGTCGTTCAAAATTAAAAATTAAAATCTAAAAAATTGAATAATTTCAGATTAAGTAAATCAAAAAATTAGAAGTTGTAATAGTTTCTAGTTGCATTACTGCTATTGGGAGCAAATATATACCTCTGGTAAACAAGTTATCGACAATTTAGAATGTATCAGGGAAATTGATTGGTTGAAAAAGGAAGTTAGAAAACGCTTTGGTTTACAATATTTTTCATACGCTCTCTTACCCGTGGCATGGAAGATTTATGGACAGCTCTTTTTCGAACCCGTCCCAGGAGGATGGTTGCACAGTGGATATGTAAGTGCATTATTTTCCAATATTCGTCGGTAAAACGGCATTGGGGTTTGTCTTGGATCACGCGTGGTTGAATATCTCAGTCGAGGTGGAATCGAGGGATTGAAGGGTAAGCGTTCCCAAGGGACAGTATCGGTCGGCGTAAGTTTCAATTACACCCTAATCGATCGTGCCACTTCATATGAAAGAAAAAGGGACTCGGCTAATAACCAATAAATATCCACGCGAATAAATACTGGAAAACAATCAGTTGCATTTTATTTGTAACTGATTCGAAAATAAGACAGTTATTTCGATTTCTAATCTTTTCGAATCTAATTTTTTTTCATACAAAATTTTTCCATAAGAATTTATTCAATAATAATTTTTTTAGAAACCGTAATTAAAGTAATTTGAACTAAAGGTTACTAATTGGTTAAATTAAGCTTTGTGTGCATATACTAGAAGAAATATTTTAAAATACACTGCTTTAAAATCTCGAATTGCATATTCTTCCAGCTTTTCCGCACGAATGGCCCTGGCGGAGCGAGCAGATCACCCATTCCTTTTTCTCTTGGCCAATCAAGATGTATTATGAGATGCATTGTTCCCCATGTCAGAATTTTCTATCCGTCCAAAGTGGGGCCAACTTTGCCAGCTAGGGCTCGACCAACAATTATGGCAAATTATGGCTACTTGATGTCTGCCCAACTACCCAAACTATAACTTCGAGCCGAATCTGTTTGTCAACCGTTGTTCAATCATACGCTACTAAGGTTGGACCAAACAATGTTGTGTAAATATTGTAGTGATAAAACAATAATAATAATAATAATATCTACCGAAGGTGTTCTCGCATTGGCGTCGCGGTAAGGCTTGAACTTTCTTCTCATGACTTTGACAGCAATGTAGGCAGTAACACTGCGACTTACAGGATTTCCCATGCCACAAAGGCTGAGAATGAAGAGAAAAGGGACTAAGAGGACCACGAAAACTCACAAATTATCATGGAGAGTACATTAGAGATTTTATGTGACTGCGGTGCATTTGCGCGTTTTTATGCCACAGCGTAGAGTATCGTAATGCTGCGAGACTATTATAACAGCAAGCGAGATGCTGCGCTTTACAATACTATCTTTAAAGTGGATCTTGACTACACGCCCTTGACTTTGTCCTCAGAAGAGGCCTTGAATATTACGGCAGAAACCATAGATGAATTAGAAATTCAATGGAGACAGAAAACGATCCACGGCGAACACCCCAAAACGTTAGATCAACATGAAGTGGATAGTGAGGCATCAAATATTTGGCTGAGAAAGGACTTCCTTTATCCAGAAATGAAAGGATTCGTCTTTGTGATTCAGGACATGGTTGTCAGCACCAGAAATGATAGCAAACATGTATCACATCAAGACACGGTTGACCGGCGCCAATTATGTGGAGATACCCATAAATCCACCGAGCACATTATTGATGGTCGTCGCGTAATGGCTCAAAGAGAATATACGTACAGACATAATGATGTGGCGGGCATTGTACATCAACAACTTGCCCTAAACCTTGGTCTCTTAACAGAATTGATGACGTTCTATTCATACATTCCAATGCCCGTTTTAGAAAATGAAAATTACATATTATATTGGGATGTTACTATCCAGACGGATCATTACATCCGAGCCAATCGACGCGAAATCGTGATGCAAGGAAAAAAAAGGTGGAAGAGTCTTCATCATCGACATTGCTTTTCACTTTACCGAAATAGCAGGCAGCCTATACAACCAATATCCATAAGTATAGCGAGCTAAGACATGAAGTAAAGACAATATGGAGGAATGTGAAACATGCATCTATTCACCCTAATGTGACTTCGGCTACAGGCAATAATGGGTAAAAGGCTTTTTCAAATTAATATTATTAATTTATCATATCGATATCCAGAGAATTTCTCTCCAAAAATAATAATAATATTCTTTATTAATAAAATTTTAATAAAAAATCAAAATTTTAATGAAAAATTCCCTTTATAAAAAAAATAAATAAAGTTCGTATTAAAATAATTATTCCATATTCTGATATAAAAATTAAAGCAAATCCTCCTCTTATATATTCTGTATTAAATTCTGAAACAACATCATCGCAAAAGATTTCAGCCATCGTATTAAGTTAACTTTTAACATCCTCATCTCATCAGTCACTTGACTTAGTCCGTGGCTATGATGAAAAACCGGGTTCACCCGAGAACAAGTTGACAAAAGAAAATAATAATAACACTGGGGCCACTATGGGCGCTAAAAGATGCAGGACGGTGGTGATGGTGAAGTGCGAGATGGTGAGACAGATCTCACGGAAAAAAGCTGGTTAGCAAGAAAACCTGCGACAAACGGTAAATAGTGGAGTATCAACGGTGGCTGCTGAGGATTCTTTGGCTAGCGTTAGCGAATTGCAGCCAACCACCTAAACAGAAATACTGTGGGAGAGCATCAACTGGAATACAGCAATAAAAGAGGAATTAATGCGTCTTTATTACGAAAGTACGAAATTTAAAATTAAAAACAAAAAGGGATACAGATTTAGGACGAAGTTTCCTGAAAATAATCCTCATATAAAGAAAGTTGCAGTCAGAGGCCTTATCGCTAAGGTGAAGGATATTAGAAAAAAGAATATTTACCTCAAAAGATCGAGAAGTGGGGATTAAACAACATGTTGATTCGGCGGAGAAAAACGTCGATAATGAACATCAGTTAGAGGAAGCTGCACCACAAGAACAATCAGCGACCGGTAAAGCAATACAACATAATCAAGATATTGATATTCTTTTGCGACTTAATGATGATCCAGTACCACCACATCCTCCAGAGGCGGATGACCTGGTTCAAACAGAGGCAGAAGCAGCGGTTCAGAAACCAGGAGGGCGATTAAAATGGACACACCATATGAACAGGGATGTTATGCGCCTGTATTTTTGACCAGATAAAGTGGAGAAAGTTTGAAAAGAGAACATCATCGTCTCTTCTTACTCAAGCACCCGACTCTAGCCACAAGAATAAAGGAACAGAACTTAGCAGAGCCAAAACGCTTAATGTCTTTCAACACATTGATTCTGGCTATCCACGGCTAGTACGCCAAAACGTTAGATCAAGATGAAGTGTAAAGTGAGGAAATTGAGGCATTCAATATCAGGCTAAAAAAGAGCCCCCTGTTTCCGGAAACGGAAGGATTGGAAGAATTGGAAGGATTGAATCTCTCTAAATATGAATCAGTGAAAATCACTAATTGTCAGTGAAACCTCACTGATTCAAATAGCTAGAATCCGGACCAGTGAAAAGTTACTTATTCATTCAGTGAAAGTTTCACTTTTAAGAGATGGCAGCACTGCACCACGTCAATTTAGCAGTCATAATAAAATAATATTTTAGTAGATTCAATGAAATAATCATAGTAAAAACTTAAAACCCATAAATGTGATCAAATATTTAAAAATGTGAAAAGATTTGCTGCTTCTAAATGACAAAAAACCTCACATATTTCTTTACTTTCAAGATTCGACTGCCATGCACACACCCTTCAAGTAAGTACTTTTTATACGAGTTAGAGTATATTTTTCCCGCAATAAATTCAGCTCAACTACTATTTCAATCAGTGAATTTTTCACTGATTCATATTTAGAGAGGTTGCAATTCAGGACAGGGTTGCCATTACTAGTAATTACCCAAGCACGTATTATATCAAAAAGTGCTTGACAGGTACCGATTTTGTGGAGATTCCAAAAAGTACATCCAGCACATTATTGATGGTATTACATATCAGAAACTGGCCCTAAATGTAGGACTTTTAACATAATGGATGCCTTTCTATAGATAAATTCCAGGCAAGTTTTAGAAAACGAAGACTACATATTATACTGTGAGAGAATTGCTATAACTACCCATATTTTTTTTTAATTAACAATGAAGCGACTTGCCTCAACATCGGTGGAAATTGTTAGAAAATAACGCAGGAATACAGAATATTTGCGGGAGTGGAACCAAGTGGAATATACGTTTTCAGGTGCGCTGATCACGAATCCGTGACCCCTATGACCCCTACACGTCAGGATCAAGGTCATTTGAAGGTCTGAGGTCAAAAAGATGAAATCTCTCGAATCAACGAAGTTCACCTTCAACTGACCTTGAGCCTGACATGTAGGGGTCATAGGGGTTGCGGATTCGTGATAAGCGCACCCGAAAACATATTTTTTAAGGATCATTACCTTGATATTTGCAAATCATGACATGATACTAGGTTCAGAAATTCTAAAGAAGTCTTTTGACCATCGAGTGAACTCTAGAGATCACTCGACCTCGTGGGTAAAAATATATTCGAACGTAAAATTTTCCGCTCTTTCAGAATCTGAGGTCAAAAAGATTATATCTCTCTAATTAACAAAGTTGACCTTCAAATCACCTTGATCCTGACGTGTAGGGTTCACAAGGGTCACGGATTCGTGATCAGCGCACACGAAAACGTCTTTTGTATGGATTATTACCTTGATATTAGCAAACCATGACAAGCTACTAGGTTCAGAAATTCTAAAGAATGCTTTTGACTTTCATGTGACCTCTAGAGGTCACTTGATCCCGTGAATAAAAATATATCCGTAACTAAAATTTTCCGCTCTTTCAGAATTTAAGTTCAAAAAGATAATATCTCTCGAATTAACGAAGTTGGCCCTCAAATGACCTTGATCCTGGCGTGTAGGGGTCCTGCGTTATTTTCAAACAATTTCCAATGATGTTGAGGCAAGTCGTTTAATGGTTAATTAAAAAATATATATGGGTAGTTATAACAATGCTCTGAATGGAAATGTTAAATATAACATTTTTAGAGAAGAATAAAATTTCGTGATGCGAGAAAAAAAATGTGGAAGAGTCTACATCATCGACATTGCTTGTCCACTTAACTGAAATCTGCAGGCAACCTAAGTATAGCGAGCTAAAACATGAAGTAAACCCAATATGGATGGATGTGAAACATAAATTTATTCATCTTATTGTGATTTCAGCTGCAGTTAATATGCACGCAAGATGTGCTGAACATCTCGAATATCTAGAAGTCAGTAGGGTACTGGTAGCAGCAGAGAAAGCGGTGTTATTCAGCATCCGTCGCATGGTATGAAACTTTCCAGATTCTCAGGAAATAGGCGACTAAAAACTTATGAAGTGACAGATGTTAGCTCTAAAAAAGTATCCAGAGACGACTTGTATCACCTTCAACACTCTCGGCCGCTGTGTAAGAACAACAGTGGTAAAATACGAACCCTAAACTACAACATAAACCTAATCTCGTTCCTACTACTACATCATCGCAAGAGATTTTAAATATCTATTTCATTAATTAGCATCTTTAAGTCATCAGGTATTTGACTTAGTCCGTAGCTGATGAAGACCATGTCACAAATTGCCCAGCCATTGTGAGTAATGCCAGACCTAGCTCAGGTAATGAATATATACTATTTGAATAATAATTCAGTTTTATTTAAATGTGAATTTCCAATTTAATCTAAATTATCTTCAAATTGGTGCATTCAGAAAAAGAATTTTCATGTACCAAAAAAACTGTTTTCATGAAAATAGATAAAAATTTGAGTAAATCAAACAAATTTTTGTTGCTCTGACAAAATCTTTGATTGCCTTAACCACTTTTTTTGTGTGAATCAACCAAACACTCCACCTACCAAAATATTAAGTGAAATCAACCAAAAAATTTGTTTGGGTCAACCAAATATTTTATTGTCCATATAATAGCCATATTGTATGGTCAAATCATCCAAAATTGTGTTGATTGAACTAAACCGTTTTCTGAGTGTACGTAATTAAGTTCTAAGCTGTATTAAAAAATTCTCGATGGCCAACAGGGCAGGTACCAACTCCGCACCAGCTACCTGTGTATGGTTCCGCCTGGGATACTATGATAAATATTGTACAATTTGTTTATGAAACTTAATTAAAAAGGAAAGGAAAAAAAACACTTCTAAGAAAAATTGTTGTATATTGTAAATTGTCAAAAATATTTTAAAAAATAATAGTAACTCTCTTTCATATGACTACACTTTTATAACATTATAATCATCATTTTCACTGTTTAAAATTGAAGAAATGTAAATGTCGTAAACATGACAGATTTTAAATCTCATACAGATGGTGCATAGGTAGCCCTTTATTTAAATCACTTTCCACTCTACTTGGAGCACCTTCAGTGTTACAGTCCGACAACTGTAGAGATTTTTGCAAATTCCATTGCTTCCCTGATTTAACTGCATCATTATATACAAAATCAAGATTATATACTCTGCCTATCTCGTGCGGATATTATATATAATGCTTAGGTAATGTATATAATAAGTATTCTATTATATACTTTGCCGGAAATGAGCAGGCATTATGAATAATGCCTAGAGATTAGATATAATTCCTGGATTATATACTTTTCCTGTAACTAACTATTGGGAGCAGATGTCATTGTCATAGATGGCAGTTGCTCTCAGTGGGACCCTAAAATGGTTGTTTAACATTTTTTCAAATTATATGTAAATATATAATATATAATTTAAAAAAAGGTTAAACAACCACAGCAGGCTCCCACTGGGAGAAACTGTCATCTAAAAATGACAACGAGTCCCAGTACAACCACGGTAAATCACACCTATGGCCACGTCTCACGAACGTGAGATGGGTGGCCACTAATGACACCACCAAACTATGACAAAAATGTAGATGCGGTTCAAAGCGATAGAACGCGCAGAGCACCCGACAATGGTTCGCCAAATAATGCCGATCACCCTAGAGTTTGGGGTGCTGACGTGTTGGCCTGCTACGATGCCAGCATTATCCCCATTCACGGAGGCTTTATGGCACGTATGCACACTCTGTGATAACAGAAGCACCCAGAGCTTCAAGCGAAGAGAAGAAAGCAAAATTAACCCTAAGGAACTCGCGTACGCGGCAAAAGGACCGCACTTTTTTTCAAAGTGGCAGCAACTCTTTATTTCGAGTAGAACTGCCCAACGCGCCCCCTGTATTTTCAAGTCAAGCCATAAGACACACGACAGCGCCACCGTCGATTTTTTAAGTCAATCGAACAGTGAGAAATCGAACGCCAAAGTGGAAAGTTTACACAGTAATACAAGAATCTGAATTTCAGTAAAAAAAGTAGGTTGAATTTCAAATGTAACCAAAAGGATCATTCGCCGGTTGAAAGTCAACTGATGATTCTAATATGACATCCAGTTACTCGCTTGGTTGAAAGTCAACCGCTTTATGCACGTAAAATGAAATTTTTCGGTTAATTTAAGACGCAAATATTGTTGACATCCCGTCAAACCTTCACTTAATGTTTTTGGAGTTTATAATATATCCTACTCATAAAATATGACAAAAATGATAAAAATAAGGTAAGGAAATTTATTTCCCGTAAAAACTTGAAATTTTCCTTACTTCCATGATAGTGTATTCCTGTGAATTTGTCTCAGCTTTAAGTCATAAAAAACTTGTCAGAAACGACGCTCATGTCCAACACATAGATTTAACCAGGCGTCGATCTACACTGGCTTTTTATAATTTCTCGATTTCAACCATTTTTAAAATACTCTTTTTTATTGAAGTAAAAATGTTTCACAAATGACTTAAATATACACATCTCCAACTTAATGAGATCTACGCATCAATCGACATTTTTCCTAAGTGTTCGCGCATCGCAGTTCGCGCACGCATTTCTGCTAGCCCAAATGAATTTCAGCATGCACGACTGAAAATCATTCGAAAATTAATATACCTACCAGTTGTTCATTGTATTACTTCATATTTCAGACAGAGACACGGTATTTAAGACCAATTTATAGTTGAAATTAATTAATTTACTTAATTTAAGTTAAAAATGAAATTCAGTTATTATTAAAATTCAGATTCTTGCATTACTGTGTACTTTTAGCTATAACTAAATTGTTTCATCCAATGTTATTCCTATCTATTTTTGCAATATTAAATGACTTATATTTTTCCATTAAAGCAAAGATTATTTTCCTTTGCAATAGACTGTGACTTTCAAAATGTGCCTTGATTGTGACGTAATGCGCCTTTTTACTATGTAACGTCATGTGCAAAGATTTTTTTACGAACCTGATAATAACTTTTTTTTATGGACCTAGCACCTACCTAATATAGTTCATTGTTATTTATCAAAAGTAAAGATGTATTTTGTTGAATACTTATAGCAAAAGATTATTTTTATGTAAATAATTATAAAGTTCTGACTAGTTCGCTCATTATACTGCTCCCAAACTTTAGCAGTCTCTTGTTATTTCCCTGAATCCTTCAGTTGATGATAATATTTGCATATATACTCGTATTTTTTTAAATGAGTATGAGTACATATTTTGTGTTTATCTTCATGGTTTTCGGATGGAAATTCTTCGTTGAATTAAACTGAAAAAACTACGTTTTTGTAGCTTTTATAGTTTTCGAGATATATTTCTCGAAATAAAAAAAGCGTGCCGCGGCCGTTCGCCACAACGCGAGTGCTGGTGTAACTCCAAAAGGTGCGAGTACTTGAGGGTTAAGACTAACCGCGGAACACAGGTACCTCTAGAGAGATGATCGCGATTTCAGGAAAAGAAGGAACATTAACATGTAGGTGTCTCCTAAGCCCCAATACCTGGCTGAAATGTATACTTCCCTTCGTGAGGATATCTCGGAAGAGTTTGAACTCAGGACCATCAATTGTTCAGTTTGTGGTGCTGCGAGAGCTTTGGCTAATTCAAATCGAAGGCGAAAATCGACGATGGATCTAAAGACAAAAAGAGGCTTGCATCAACTGAAGAAGAAGATTGGATGGGCAAGACAGACTGCATCCCTCGACCAATGTGTGATTAACTACATAAAATCTCGTAGAACGTTCACGGAAAGGGGGAGAATACAGAAGAAAAAGAGATGGGTCAGGGAGAATCAATATATTCTCGCTGTTCCATCACGCCTCTTCAGCGATCTCCCTGTTTCTGTCAAAATTCTACTTAAGGCCAACAAGGTAGAGACTTTTCAAAGAGATATATACAAGATCCCGAAAACAGTGGACTTGAAAGACGATACTAATAGTATCATCTGCTTCAAGGAGTTTTGCGCCAACCTCACAACATCTGAAGAGGAATGTTGACCAATCACTGCCACAGAGGTGAAGAAAGTATTTAGAGGCACAAAGAACTTTACCGCCGCAGGAACATATAGTATCAAGAACTGATGGTGCATGAAGTTTACTTCTACACACCAGCATCTGGCCCGCATATTCACCTCATATTTAAAGTCGGAGAGGCCCATTCCGCAGTGGCTGGTGTTAAGACGCACTATAATCCTACCAAAAAACGGCACCTTATCCAACCCAGATAATTAGAGGCCAATAACTTGTTTGAACACGCATTGTTCGAAGAATTTAGCGTGTGTGCAGAAAGATGTACGAACAACGTGGCTTGAAAAAAGGTGAAGCATGCTGTCGAGAGAACCTGCTAATTGACAGGTGCGTCTGCGAAGACGCAGCAGCATATCAGCCTTTTTTTCTTAAATTAAAGCTAATCAAATTCTAAAGATGGCTGTAGAAGCCGAGTTTGCAAAAAAGGCATTGTTTGTTATTCAAGTTTCAAAATGCCAAAAGACCATCAGTTTTCATATTTGAGCTGCGTGTTCAGTATCATTAATTGATATTTCCTCAAAAAGGTGAAAAACTGATAGATTTACAATCGATCAACAAATTCTGATAATTTAGATGAAGTTCCTGCACTCCGTTCCCGCGAAACAAAGTGCAATCCATGTTTCATCAAAATCAAACACTGAAGTATTATTTTTTTGATTGTTATAAACAAATTTCAAAAACAAATATAATGAATAAGCGCCTGTGGATATACAAAATACATTTTTGCTGCGGAATCATTAGCTTTGGCTTCAAAAATGAAAATTCCATGAAAGAAATGTACTATCAACAATATTTACAATTGTTATAAACACTAATGATTAACAAATACATTGAAACGGTTACTCTTTGATAGAAAAAATCCATTTTTTTTTGCATAATTGTTCATTTTATCTTAAATTTAAAATTTTGATGGAAGAAAATTACATTTGACAATATTTTTTATTGTTATTAACAATTCTGATCAAAAAATACATTTAATAGTCGCTCTAAAATAGGGAAAATCTCTTTCTTGCTGAAATGTTTATTAGATAATAAAAAATGAAACTCCTACGAAATATACTGACCCTACGAAATATACGGATCAATGGGCCGGATTGACTATCGGAAAGCTCTTGATTCAACGATGCATCTACATATAGTGAGATGCATAGAGAGATTGATGTCCCGTTGGAACACTAGATTTACTATCTCATCTGGAAATTATCATATGACAACGAACAATGTCAACCTTCAGAGGGGCCTCTTGCAGGGCGATACAACGAGCCCTGTCCTCTCTTGCATCACACTTTTGCCTCTATTTCTTGCACTACGCAATTCTTCTGGATACCTCTGCGGGGAAACTAATCATCGCGAGGATAAAGTCACTCATGTATTAGGTCTATAACTTAATTCGTGCGTTTTTTCTTCAAAATTTAAACGTTTATTTAAGAAAAACATGTACAATAGTATTATTCAAAGTATTGCCCATCTTAAGCGTTTTAAAATGGCTACTTGAGTGACTCCCAAAGATTCTACGAGCTCGTGCAAATCACTTTTGGCACGTTCGCTTCACTAAAATACGTCCGTTCCACCAAAATACGATGGTTTTCGGCAGCAGTTTTCTTCATATTAAAGTAATGAAGGAGAACTCCGCGCAAAAACAATGTTTCAGGCACAAAGTTCGACATATTTGAGTGAAAAAAATTATTGCTGTTTACGCTTGAAATGAATGACATATACTGAAATAGACGCATAATGACAGTAGCTTTCCAAGGCATGTTCGGAATATTCGAACGATGGAATAATAATAATGAAGTTACGCCATCTCTTAGCAAACCGCACGAATTAAGTTATAGACCCAATATTTTAAGTGGATGGCCTGAATATCTATGCTTCTTGTTCAAGCAAACTTCAACTTGCTTTAAATATCATGAAGGGCTACACAGGAGAGATTAGTATGGACTTTAGATTGGAAAAATGTGCCAAGATTAATCTGAAGAGAGGAAATATTACTGGTATTCCCGAGGACTCTGAGCTTGACACTGGAGAGACCTTTCAATACCTGAGCATACCTCAAAGCCGCAGTCAGGATGTGTCTTAGGAGTATTGTGGTTCCTTGTCATGACGGATAAAAATAAATTTTCATCAAAAATTCCCGAAACATTTTTGGGTCCGCTGCGTATGTTGGGTGCTACAGGGAATTAAAATTGCGTTAGTTGCAAGGGTGCGTACTAGGGTGTCCTACAAAAACGCCATGTTGTTTTCTTTTTTTATGACGCAGCCCCTGAACTTACTCTGTTTGGTGAAAAAATGAATGCATATTTTTCTTTTCTTTTTAAAATAATCTTAAACCGTGGTCCTGGGACCTTAAAGTGTCCCAAAATGATTAATTATTGTTAACTTTCGTAAATATAATAATTTTTTGCCAGGGAATGCAACTGATGGTACCATACGCTCAGAAAAAAAGCTTTACCCAATTAAACCAAAAATACTACCCCTTGGTTTAAAAAACTACCCTTTATAGGGATTAAAATATTATATCTTGAATTTTAAAGAATTTATGCGTTATTCATTGGATTTCTTGGTACGTAAATGACTTAATAAGATACAGAAAAACGATAAATTATTTTTTCACCGAAAATTACCCTTATAATAAAAAGAGGATTCTTCTCAACTTCAATAACATGCTGAACTGGCGAAGTTAAATTAAAGTTTATCAGTTTTTCCAAACACTAGAAATATATCGTTTTCAAACTTAACTTTTATTTGAGAAGTGAAAAAATTGAAAATCGCACCTGAAGTTAAATTAAATTCATTTCCGTCAATTCAGCATTTTATTGAAGTTAAGAAGGATCCTCTTTTTATTATAAGGGTAATTTTTTGTGAAAAAATAATTTTTCGTTTTCCTGTATCTTGTTAAGTCATTTATGAACTAAGAAATCTAATGAATAACACATAAATTCTTTAAAATTCAAGATATAATATTTCACCCCTATAAAGGGTAGTTTTTGAAAACAAGGGGTAGTATTTTTGGTCTAATTGGGTCAACTGGTTTTTCTTGAGCGTATGGTACTAACAGTTGCATTCCCTGGAAAACTATGATTATATTTACGAAAATTAACAATAATTAATCATTTTAATCATTTTGGGACTCTTTAAGGCCACAGGACTACGGGTTAAAATTATTTTAAAAAGAAAAGAAATATATGCATTTATTTTTTCACCAAATAAAACAAGTTTAGAGGGTGCGTCATAAAGAAAAGAACATTGCGTTTTTTTAGGGCACCCTAGTGCGAACGACCCCGAAGAGCAATATCTGTTACCGCGGTAACTTCACCTTGCTTTGAGCATTAAAAAAAAATGCAATTACAAATATGTTTGTTTAAATTGGGGCGCAGCGGGTGCGCTCTCATGCTCGTTTTCGTACTGATTTAAACCCGTAAGGAACTACAGTCTTAAATTCGAACTTAAATTGTTCGGAAGACCAAATCCATCGAATTTGACATTTGTATCTGCATCGGCTTCAAATAAACTTCAGCGCATTTTTCTAACCCAAACTCCATTCCAATCTCCCAAGTGCATTTTTCGAAAATCTCTAGAACTAGATCTAGTTGCTCTTTATTTTTAGCATAGATCTTGAAATCATCCACGTAAAATACATGAGCGACCTTGTGCTTTCGATTTCCAGGTTTGCCGCAGAAGTACCCTTCGGAATGGCGAAGTGCGAGAGATAGTATTAATAATGTTAGGCAAAAGAGAAGAGGGCTCAAGGTGCCGCCCTGAAAGACACCTTTTTGAAAGGTGACGTTGTTAGTTTTCACACGATGTTTTCCAGATAAGATAGTAAATCTGGTTTTCCAAAGCGGCTTCAATCTCTCTATGTACATCACGATGTGCGGATGAACCTTGAAGCTCACCAACAGACAGTTTATAAGTCTCTGGGAGGTTGAATCGAAAGGTTTCGGGTAGTAAATCCAGGCCATCCATAGATAGAAACTAGTAGGAGGCTGCGTCTTTGCAGATACATCTATCGATGAGCAGGTTCTCCCGACATCCTGCTACGCCTTTCATTGAGCCTCGTTGTTCGTGCGTCTCTCACAACACAGGTCCGAATGTTCAAACTATCTTATCATTTAGGATGGCTGTGAGGATCTTATACATTGTAATCAGACAAGTTATTGGCCTATAATTCTTAGGGTCAGCTGAGTTGTCCATGTTCGGTAGGAGCACTTTTTCCCCTTTCACTAACCACTCCGGAATAGTCCTTTTCGACTTTAGACATGAGGTAAAAATGCGGGCCAGATGCTGGTGAGTTAAAGGAAACTTCTTCCACCAGAAGGTCTTGATACTATCTGGTCCTGGAGCAGAATAGTTTTTCATGCTAAGTGATGGTCAGCAGCTTTGACTTCTTGAGTGTGTGATGACGGATCCGCAGTTCGCGACCGGCCTGTCGAACCTTGACAGTGAAATTCTTGCCAGATGTTATGTACCCACACGGCATGAAATGTTGCAGTAAAAATTTCAAACAAATATTACAATGAAACCGTTTAATAATGTTGCACACAGGTTTCAAAG
>CAKNWW010347773.1:0-11681 GCA_932074435.1 Andricus kollari | reverse complement strand
AATAAAATTCTAGCCTGATGAAGTCAGCGCACCAATGCTGACGAAACGTCGCTTTTGAAAAAAAAGAAAAATTTGAGTTTTCTTACATCCAACTCATTTGGCCCTACAAGGTCAAAAAAGTACTTAAAATAACTTGAACATTTTAAAACTTGTATTTGGTCAACCAGGTGAGCGGGAAAACGTTTTTCAATCAAATTAAAAATAATTAATATGAAAAATAATATTTATCATGATGTCGGGATTGCAGATATCCGCAGGACAGACTGTTCTCAATGGGGTTCGTGATGCAAAACTAATAACAGGTGGCAGCACCGAGCCAAGTACTAGAACCTCTGTCGGTGAGAGACGAAATTCAATATGGTGCTAGGTATACGGTTGCTTATAATTAAATATATGAGGGTAAATAATCTCTGAATATATGTTTAGTGCTTATATACGAAGGTAATTTATACTTTTAGTGGAAATTATACATACAGTGGGATATATGGTGAACTATAGTAAACCTAACCTCACTTTGCAAGTGACAGTCAAAAAAGGATTTATCAACCTTTTAAGAATGCTGTATGACAAATATTATTGAAAAAGTTTGAAAGATGTATTTTGCGATGTTTACAAGGTATAAATGGCACTTTATACTTATTAACAAAATTTATTTTCTTGAAATTCGTATCTCACCCAGATAACAATTGTGCGACGCACAGTACTCGCATGCGTGCGACGCACGTTGTGCGAGTCATAACGTACGCATGCCGCCATCACCTGTCGCAATGCTGTGATGGGTAGGTAGAGTGCGTGCGTAATGCGTCTCATATCGCCATCACGACGTACTTCACATATGACTGCGTATACCAGCCTGTCTGCGACGCATGCGTGCGTCTATCCTATAGACAATAAATAATTCCATAATAATGATCTGATTAGATCCTAGATATTTTTTATTTATCAAAATTGGGTTATTCCAAATTGTATCATATGTAGAAAGTAATAAAAATTGGTAGTCCGCCTATTCATGGAACAAAATCTGAAAAATTTCCAAATACTTTTTCTAACTTTTTGTAATATATATACATATATATATATATATATATATATATATATATATATATATATATATATAATTAAACAATTAAAAACGGAGTTTAAAGTAAACAAAAGTAAATTCATGAATTATAATTAAAATAAAGAAAACATATTAGAGGAGAGAGGTGGGCCAAGCAGAAAGCAACCATGATTTACGCGAATAGAAACAAGGTTTATTTACCTGGAATAAAAACGCTCCACTCAGTGAGTGGAGGGAAAAACCCTTTACAATACTAACTAATGTTAAGAAGCTCTCACCATCGGGCACTCACATAATCCAAACCACGATCAATCTGCAAGTTTTATAATCCAAGGTGAAGGCGATCCGCTAAGAAAGGAACACGAATGAAGAGATCAGATCTCACACTAAACGACACAAGAAAATGGAACAGCCACTTTGTTATCGCGAAAATCGGGAACGCGAATAAATGCACACCGAATACGAAAACACGACCGATCACGCTGAGCCCTCAAGCTCGTCTGAAGAGTTCAACAATCAGCAACAAACTCTGACCCCGCATTACCACTCTAGTCGACCGCGTATGTTTACAAAACCCAAATTTTGTAAACATACCTACTCGAACAATAAGCCTGCCGCAGGTACAATACATTCCATACTGCTCGAAGAGAAAGGAAAACAATCTTTCTGAGGTATTCAAAGAATAAATCAAATTTAACACAAATTTTTAATACAGGCAATATTTCGCTCAAACATACCGCCCGCCTTCGTCCGTAGGACGAACAAATAACATATCGATACATATGCTCATGTTAAAAACTGAAACATGAATTGACATTTCAACACGAAGGCTCGAAGAGGCATTCTCCCATCGTTGCATTCAAATTTTTAACTTTAGCAGCAATAACAACTCACGTAATACAACAAAGAATTAGCGATTCAACCCACCTAGCAAAACCGCAACAACTCATGATGACGGTAGTGATAGGGGACAGAGGCGCACTACGTGACGACGTAAGGTGGTAGTTGCCGTTTTAATCGTTACGACTCGTATTAACCCATCGGGACCGGGTTGCACCTGAATTACTCGACCCAATGGCCATTTAGAAGGTGGATATCTGTCGTCTTTTACTAGGACGAGCTGGCCCACTGTGAAGTTCTCAGATGGATTACGCCATTTGCTTCGCTCTTGGAGATGGTGAAGATATTCAGATGACCAACGTTTCCAGAAGTTATCTCGAATACGCTGGAGCAGTTGAAAGCGTGACAGACGATTTTCAGGCACTTCAGGAATCCCCGCATCAGGAAGAAGACCCAGCGAGCCTCCAACCAGGAGGTGAGCTGGAGTCAGTACAGACAAGTCGTCCAAGTCGTTGGTAAGAGGAGACAAGGGGCGAGAGTTTAGACAGGCCTCAATTTCCACTAGCACTGTGGAAAGTTCCTCAAATGTGAGATTGTGGTCTCCTATCATCCGCTTCAAGTGATGCTTTGCAGATTTCACTCCGGCCTCCCACAATCCACCGCAATGAGGTGTGTTTGGTGGGATGAACTTCCAGTCGGTCCCTTCATTGGCAAGTACCGTTGCAACTTCACCATAAAATTCGGAGGCGGCATCAAACATTTCTCGAAGCTCTCGTGCAGCTCCATGGAAGGTGGTACCGTTGTCACTGTAGAGACGCTGACAAATACCTCGTCGAACGGCAAATCTGCGATAAGCAGTCAGAAATGAAGCCGTGGTTAAATCACTCACGAACTCTAGGTGAATTGCACGAGTGGCAAAACATACAAACAGAGCAATGTATCCCTTGTATGAGCGGTGCCCCCGGCCCTTAGTTGTACGTACTTGAATCGGTCCAGCATAATCTAAGCCAGAAATGTTAAAAGGTCGAGAAGGTGTGACTCGATCCTTCGCGAGATCGCCCATTAATTGCGAAGCTAGGCGGGGTTTCACACGTTGACAAGTTACACAATTTCTTATTTCAGACTTAACTAAGCGTGATATACCTAAAATCCATACATGTCAGAGTAACAAACTTAGTGTTAGAGTCGTTCCACCATGAAGAGAGGAAACATGCGCATGGTGAACGAAAAGACGGCTAAGAGCCGAAGAATAAGGTAGAATTGGAGGGTGCTTGGTTTCGCGAGACAGGTTAGCATGTGACAAGCGACCTCCAACTCGCAACACTCCGTCTTCCTTTCCTACAAATGGATTTAATTTTCTAAGTGGATTTCTCTTAAGTAGAGATCCCTTTGTTTTTAACAACGCGATTTCTGACTGGAAATGTTGTGCTTGGACCAAACGAATAACAGCGATACTAGCGTCCGCAAGCTCTGATGTTGTGAGAAAGGAAGCATTAGCAAACTCTCCGTTCCTCCATTTGCGTAATCTTACGAGAGGACGTCGACAATACGCCACAACTCGGATCAGCCGAGTTAGAATTGAACATCGCGTTAGTATTTCCGGCTCACTGGATTGGCCTTGAGTGTGTAGTACTTGCCGAATGTCTGGCTGTTTTGCCCACACTTCTGCAGAAAGAGTGAGCCATTTGGGACCATGTCACCAGAGTTCAGATTGCTTGAGATCCGGAGGTTTGACTCCGCGAGTTGCCAGGTCACCTGGGTTCTCTTTAGTCGGTACATATTTCCATTCAGCCGAAGGCAGCTCAGTTTGAATAAGAGATACGCGATTCGCCACAAGAGTTTTCCAGTGGCACGGATGCTTTCGTAACCAAGAAAGGACGATTTGACTATCGGTCCAGGCATAAACAGGTACAGCCTTGAAGTAAGATAAGCTCCTTATGTGACAAATTAATTTCACAAGAAGAGCAGCAGCATTTAATTCGAGATTCGGGATACTCATGGTTTTTACAGGGCTAACTTTGGTTTTCGCTATTAAAAGTGAGACCTTATAAGGACCTTCGTCGCTTGGAAGTCTAAGGTATACAGAAGCAGCATACGCACGAGAAGAGGCATCGGCGAACCCGTGAATTTGACCTTCAGAATCTGAAGAGCCTCCTAACCAGCGACTGATAGAAAGAGTTGAAATCGATACAATTGAGTTGCGATAATTATTCCATCGTTGAATAATTTCTTCGAGTAAAAGCGAATCCCAGTCACATTTTAAGATCCAGAGATCTTGCATCAAGATTTTCGCAGTGACTGTGATGGGAGCAAGCCAGCCGAGAGGATCGAATGATTGAGAAATACTTGACAGGATAGATCGTTTGGTAGGGTTTTCGAGGTCAGGTTTCATTCCGGTAACGCTAACTCCGAACGCGTCTGTCGCGGGATTCCAACGCAAGCCCAGAGTTTTAACTGATTCGTTTAAAACAATTTGATTATCAATTTCATTTAACTGATCACGACGTGGCAAAAGCTCAGATTGGTTTGCTGCCCATTTATCCAGCTCGATTCCGGCCGAATGTAGAAGTTCGCATAATTCATTTCGCTTTTTTATCGCAAGCTCAAGATTGTCTGCTCCCGCAAAAATGTCGTCCACATAGGTATTATGCTGGATGCAACTTGCACCAAGAGGGAATCTGTGAGATTCATCTGATGCTAATTGAGCAAGGGTACGAATGGCTAAGTAAGGGGCACAAGCCGTACCATACGTAACCGTTTTCAGGCGATAATCTACAGGGCGCTCCCCAGAAACAGGAGTCCAGAGGATTCTCTGTAGATCTTGATCATCAGGATGTATCCGAATTTGGCGAAACATTTTTACTATATCGGCGGTAAAGACGTATTGATACTTTCGCCAGTTTAATAATATTAGGGAGATGTCGCTTTGAAGAGCAGGACCTGCTATGAGAAATTCATTCAGGCAGTGTCGTTCAGAAGTTTGTCGAGATGCGTCAAAACCCACGTGAAATTTCCACTGAGTGGGGGTGGATATGACTATAGGATGATGCGGAATGTAACAAGCTTGCGGATAGTCTATTTGAGATTCTGGAATTTTCTCCATGTGTCCCAATTCCTCATGAACTTTCATAAAATCTCGATAAGCTTCCGCAAGCTTAGGGTCTTTAGAAAAGCGACGGTGGGTATTCGAAAGAGAACGTAAGGCTATTCGCCGAGTTTCTATGGAAGGAAGTGAGGGTTGCGATTTTAAAGGGAGGCGAACTGTATACCGTCCATCAGAGGTTCGAAAATGCTTACCTGAAAAAAGCTGTTCACAAGCTTCATCCTCTGGTTTCATATTCTTTAAGGGAGGGGCTACTTCCTCTACAGCCCAAAAACGCTGAAGCGTATCTTCCAAGTTATTGTCAGGGACGCAATGCATGACTTTACGTGGTACTGAAGAAGTGGGTACCGCCCGCCGTGGCACGTCCGAATATAACGATCCCGAAACGATCCAACCTAACGCGGTATCTTGGGCAATTAATTTAGATGGTGGGAATCGGCGTAACCCTGAACGCAAAACTTGACCATAGACATCGGCCCCCAAAATGATATCAATTGAGTCAGGTTCCAACAAATGAGGGTCTGCTAAATTAATATCTTTAAACAGACAAATATCAAAATTCATGGGCCTCCTTGAAGGTAGCTGTGATGTAAGACGAGGCAGAATTAAAGCCTGAGTCTCCATCTGGAATGAAGTGTCATATAGTGACTGTAATGACACTTGAGCGATGGCACGTGCAGTACCAGCCTTTGATACACCAATGCCAGTGAGGGCAATTTTTACGTGACGTTTGGGAAGTTCGAGTAATTGCGCTATGGACTCTGTAACAAATGAAACTTCAGAACCCTGATCGTGCATAGCGCGAGCACGCACTTGAGTTCCTCTAGGACCGAGAAGCATAACCTGAGCCGTAGCGAGATGTACGGAGTGTCATGAGGTCGAAAGACTTGCCGTGTTAGACGATGCACTAGTTGGATGAACGGAAACCTCATTATTTTGAGAGAGGTCAGACTTCTTATCGTGATTCGCGATAGAAGTTACTTGCTTCGAAGAAGCGTGGTGAATCGACGAATGGTGCTTATCTCTGCACATTATACACCTACGGTTGGATTGACAATTTTGAAATCTATGGGCACCTAAACAATTAAAGCACAAACGTAAGCGACGCGCTTCGTTGCGACGTTCGTATGGAGACTTTGTGAGATAATTCGGACAGGTACCGATATAATGTCCTCCATTACAGAGCGGGCAATTACGAAAGGCTGATTTACCATGCGTATTAGGACCGGCACTTGCATGTAAAACACGTTTAGAATTTGCTCAACATTTCGATTGAGTAGAAACGCTGTTCGAGAAATTCTACGAAGTCGTGAAAACTGGGAAATCGTTCCAACTAATTGATCTCCGTTGAGGCAGCAGCAGCTCTAGAGACAGTCTGACGATCCTTGACACTAAGGTCAACCTCCCACAGCTTACGAGATTCAGGATCTAGGCGGCTGGCTAATATGTACACCAACCATATTCCCCAATGCGTTGCAGGCATTTCAAGATTTGTCAGTGCGCGCACAACACGCTGAGCTTCATCGCTAAATGCACGCAAATCTTCCGCAGATTCCTTTTTTAAATATGGCAAATCCATCAAGGCAGTTAAGAGATTATTTACAGTCAGGCGAGGGTTGAAAAATCGCACTTTCAAAGCCTGCCAGGTTGATAAATAATTCGCGTTGGTCGTAGCCACGTCTTTAACTAAATCAGCCGCGGAACCCGTGAGACATGATTTTAAATACTGCAACTTCGTCACGCTGCTTAATTGCGAGTTATCATGAACAAGAGAGGAGAATAGATCACAAAAATCCTCCCAATCTTCGTAACGACCTGAAAATGTCGGGAGATCTAACTTGGGTAGGTTTGCGCATCGAGAATTCATGTCCGAACTGTCTTTGTCCACCGATCCATGTGCAAGAGCAGAAGCACCTATCGATGACGTATCAAATAGATCTAGAACCCGCAACATTTCGTTTTGAATGGATTCGTAAGCATTTCCGATTTCGGCAAACATGTCATTAACTATGTAAGGATCGGTAGCGGCATTTTCCTTCACAATAATTTCAGCATGAGTCGCGCGAACTTCTTCCCAAGTTTTTTCCACGGATGCGAGTCGCCTATCGACAATATTACATGCAATATTAAAGGCAATGCTCCATCCTTGAACAATAGACAAGTGATGAACAACCACAATAATGCCAAGGTTAGATTCTCCAAAGACTCCACACTCTCTCCTATCCGGCTCGAAGGACCAAGCTGAACGGAGTTTAAAGTAAACAAAAGTAAATTCATGAATTATAATTAAAATAAAGAAAACATATTAGAGGAGAGAGGTGGGCCAAGTAGAAAGCAACCATGATTTACGCGAATAGAAACAAGGTTTATTTACCTGGCATAAAAACCCTCCACTCAGTGACTGGAGGGAAAAGACCTTTACAATACTAACTAATGTTAAGAAGCTCTCACCATCGGGCACTCACATAATCCAAACCACGATCAATCTGCAAGTTATATAATCCAAGGTGAAGGCGATCCGCTCAGAAAGGGACACGAATGAAGAGATCTGCTCTCACACTAAACCACACAAGAAAATGGAACAGCCACTTTGTTATCGCGAAAATCGGGAACGCGAACAAATGCACACCGAATACGAAAACACAAACGATCACGCTGAGCCCTGAAGCTCGTCTGAAGAGTGCAACAATTAGCAACAAACTCTGACCCCGCATTACCACTCTAGTCGACCGCGTATGTTTACAAAACCCAAATTTTGTAAACATACCTGCTCGAACAATAAGCCTGCCGCAGGTACAATACATTCCATACTGCTCGAAGAGAAAGGAAAACAATCTTTCTGAGGTATTTACAGAATAAATCAAATTTAACACAAATTTTTAATACAGGCATTATTTCGCTCGAACACACGTTGTGCGAGTCATAACGCACGCATGCCGCCATCACCTGTCGCAATGCTGTGATGGGTAGGTAGAATGCGTGCGTAATGCGTCTCATATCGCCATCACGACGTACTTCACGTATGACTGCGTATACCAGACTGTCTGCGACGCATTCGTGCGTCTATCATATAGACAATAAATAATTCCATAATAATGATCTGCTTAGATCATAGATATTTTTTATTTATCAAAATTGGGTTATTCCAAATTGTATCATATGTAGAAAGTAATAAAAATTGGTAGTCCGCCTTTTCATGGAACAAAGCTGAAAAATTTCCAAATACTTTTTCTAACTTTTTGTAATATATGTACATATATATATAATTAAAAAATTAGGTTAAAGAACCACCGCAGGGTCTCACTGAGAGCAACTGCCATCTAAAAAATGGCACTGGCTCCCAGCAGGACCGCGGTAAATCACACTCATGGCCACGTCTCACAACCGTGAGATGGGTGGTCACAGGATACGGCGAAATCACAACGACAGGCCGGCGAAACCCTCGTGTGTTTTGAGTACACGAAGCGACCCAAGGATGACAGCTTTCTGCATCCATTTCGCAAGTGCCTTGACATATTATTGGCACGCGGGTATGGCTTTAAGGATACGAACCAGTGATAGTTTCGCACCTCCGAGAGCACCTATCACAAGGACAATTACTTGTACCGAATATTTTGGTTACAGCTTTTGCAGCTCCCTTTTAAGGTCTTGATACCTCTCCTCCTTTTCTTTCTTCTTGACAGTGATGTTATATTCGGACGGTGCCGAGAATTCGATCACGAATATAGTTCGTTTCTCGCAGTCTTGGAAAACAATGTCAGGCCTCAAGTGTGCAACGGAGACTGCTGTCCGAAAATCGTAATTCCAGAAAATTTGGCACTTCTCGTTTTGGACAATTGACTCTATCTCCCTCGGAGTGTTCGGCAGGGCAGGGTCGCGGTCAACACCGTAAGAGCGACAAAGATGGTAATAAAGGACTCTTAGGGCCGCATTATGTCTGTAGATCTACATCATTCCTGCGTGGGTGGGACACCCCGATAGTATGTGTTCCAGGTACTCAGCGTGTGCATGACACGCTCTGCACCTATCGCTGGGAACTTCTTGACATAAAATTCGGTCACGGTAAGCTAAGGTGGAAATAACACCGTCCTGGCATGCGAAAATGAAACCCTCTGTACCTGAATTAAGCCCTGATGAACTGAGGAAAGCAAAAGTTTGCTCCTTCGACAAGGACTGTTTTTCTACATTTCTGTGAATATTTCCGTGCATTTTCTTGCCTAGCAGCTCTTGCTGGAATTTTTCAACTTCTGCTTTCTTCACTTCGGCTTTCAGAAGTGAAGCATCTAGATGGAGTAATGCACTTTCCTCACTTCTGATGTTAAAATGCAGGCCAAGGGTCTCGGCCGCTTGCTCCGCGGCTTTGTAAAGGAACGCTCCTTTACCAATCATCTCGTGGTTCCTGACCATTTTTATGAGAGGATCTCTGCCATTGGCTACGATATAAGCTGTACTTAGAACAATTCGGTTATAAAGATACTGGAGATTCAGAAGTCCGCGTCCGCCTTAACGGCGTGAAATGTATAATCGCGGAACTGACGAATTGATATGCAAGCTTTTATGCATATGCATGATCTTACGTGTGGTGACACCAAGGGCCTTAAGCTCGTTCTTCGTCCATTGAACCACCCCAAACGAGTAGAGTAGAAGCGGGACGGCAAGCATGTTAGTCGCAGATATTTTCTTCAACGCTGACAGATTGGAAGACCAAACCTGTCGGAGAAGATGCTTGTATCTGCTTCGGAGAGACTCCTTTACTGATGTTACGTCCTGAATGCGGCTTTGGGGCACTGCCAGGTATGCATAGGTCTCTCCAGTGTTAAGATGTCTAATAACACTTATATCCACAAGCTCAGGGTCCTCGGGAACGCCAACAATCTTTCCGTTCTTCAGATGAATTTTGGCACATTTATCCAATCCACAGTCCATCCCAATCTCTCCTGTGTACTTCGCGACGATATTTATGGCCGTTTGAAGTTTGCGTCTACCAGAGGCATAGAGCTTCAGGTCATCCATATAAAACACATGAGTGACCTTATGCTCGCGCTGGTTAGTGTCGCCACAGAGGTATCCAGAAGAATTTCGTAGTGCGAGCGATAGAGGCAGAAGTGTGATGCAAAAAAGTAAAGGGCTCATGGTATCGCCCTGAAAGACACCCTTCTGGAAGGTGACGTTGTTTGTTGTCACACGATAATTTCCAGATGAGATAGTAAATCTAGTTTTCCAAAGAGGCATTAATATCTCTATGCATCTTACTATGTGTGGATGCACCTTCAAGCTTTCCAACAGACAGATGATAAGTCTATGAGAGGTTGAATCGAAAGCTTTCCGGTAGTCAATCCAGGCCATTGACAGGACGCGTTGACGGGCTGCAACGTCTTTGCAGACACACCTGTCAATTAGCAGGTTCTCTCGACAGCCTGCTACACCTTTTTTGGAGCCACGTTGTTCGTACATCTCACGCCACACAGGCTCAATTCGCCGATCAATCCTGTTGTTTAGGACAGCTGTAAAGATCTTATACAGTGTGTTGAAACAAGTTATTGGCCTGTAATTCTCTGGGTTGGACAAGTTTCCTTTTGTCGGTAGGAGTATAGTGCGACCTAACACCAACCACTGCGGAATGGACGTCTCTGACTTTAAAAATGAGGTGAATATGCGGGCCAAATGTTGGTGTGTAGAAGTAAACTTCTTCCACCAGAAGTTCTTGATACAATCTGGTCCAGCACCGGATAAGTTCTTCGTTCCTCTAAGTGCTTTTTTCACCTCTTCGGCAGTGATTGATGGAGATTCATCCTCAGATTTTATGAGGTTGTCGCAAAATTCCTTGAAGCGGATGATATTGTCAGTAATTTCTTTCAACTCTAGTGTTTTCGGGATCTTGTATACCTCTCTCCAAAAAGTCTCTACCTCGTTGGGCTTGGGTGGATTTTGGACAGAAACAGGGTGAGCATTGAACAGGCGAGATGGGTCAGCGAGAAACTGTTGATTCTCCCTGATCCATCTCTCCCTCTTCTGTATTCTTCTCCTTGCGTCAGATAACAACCGTATTTTGTCAACAATATGTTGCTTGATTGTCAGCAGCTTTGACTTGTTAAGTGTGTGATTCAAGATCCTTAGTTCTTGGGCGAACTTTCGAACCCTTACCGTGAACGGTCTACCAGATATTATGTAGTCAATCACACATTGAACACGGGACGCATTCTGTCTTGCCCATCCAATCTTCTTCTTCAGTTTATGTATGCTTCTTTTGGTCTTTTGATCCATCGTAGGTTTGAGCCTTCGATTTGAATCAGCCAAAGCTCTCGCAGCACCATAAACTGAGCAATTGATGGTCCAGAGGTCGGATTCTTGCGAGATTTCTCCACGAAGAGAGGCATCCATTTCAGCCAGATCTTGGGGCTTAAGAGGAACTTGCATGTCAATGTTCCTTCTTGTCCTGAAATCGTGATCATCTCTCAGAAGGTGCCTGTTTTCCGCGTGGGTCTTAATGTCGTTTCCTCATCTTCGGCTGCAGTTTGATCAAGCAGCGGTTGGGGAAGCGCTCCGCGTACATATCCATTTTTCCAGAGGTAGGCACGTTGCTTTCGCAACGATTGAATCAAAACGTGCTGAAGCTCTGGGTGTTTTTGGCACCACAGAGTGTGGATGGATGGATGGATGGATGGATGGATGGATGGA
>CAKNWW010347770.1:5227-18292 GCA_932074435.1 Andricus kollari | reverse complement strand
AACTTAATTAACAAATGCGTTATTTTTAGGGAGCGGACTAGATAAAGTATGAACATTTGGGTGGTTAAACAAATTTTTTAGTTTTTATAAAAAACGCCCGGAAATATGTTTGAATCCACATAAACATAAATAAATTTATTTTGATGATACTTAGAGGTGACGCAAGCCTCATGAAGTTAAACACATTTTCCATAAGAAAAAAATACGTTTTTGTAAATTTTATTCAAAATCCTTAATATTAGCTGAATCGTGTTGAAACTCAACATTTCTCTTCACAACCAACCATAGAATACGAATACGATATTCCTTGGAAATATCATCCCCATAAGACTGTTTTATAAAGTACCAAAAAAAACCCATAAGGGAAAAGATGGGTTTTGCGAGTTTTTGGCGCTAATTTTGATTTTTTTTTTGCGTTTTCTTACATGCAAATTGTTTCTAATATATAAAATACTACTTTATAATGATAATTAGATGTTTGAATAAATTTTTGAAACAATTTATTACTGTTTTCAGCAATTTTCTCTTAGAATGAAGATAGAAGGTCGCGGTTTTTTCGAAAATTTTCCACTTTTTGCCCAATTTTCAATTAGACAGAGGTAATAATTTATCAATGTTAACAAACGTAATTTTTTGAACAATTTATTATTATTAATAATAATATTATAATTTGAATAAAGCTAGAAAGTTGCGGTCTTTTTTTAAATTGGCAACTATTTGTCTACTTTACACATAGGGTAAGTTAATAATTAATTCAATGTAGCAATAGTAATTATTTCAAGAAATTAATATTGTTTATATTTATATTCTTCCTTATTAATGCAATATAGTTGCGGTTTGTTCTGAAATGTTTAACTTTTTATCCAATTTTTACTTAGTAAAGTAGTGAATAATGCAAGTTAACAATCATAGTTGTTTGACCAATTTATAATTGTTTATAACTATCTTCTCTTAGATAAAAGCTAAAAAATTACGATTTTTTTGAATTCTTACACTTTTTCTCTACTGTTCACTTAGTGAGGTTCTAATTAATGCAACTTAAAAAACATGCTTATTTAAACCATTTATTATTGTTTATAACAATATATAACAGAAAGTTGCTTTTTCCTGAAATCTTGAGTTTTGCTTTGACTTTTTAGTTATGATTAAATAATAAGTGAACCTCGACAAGAATAATTTTTTAAATAGTATTTTACTTTTTTCTGTGAATTATTTTTTTTCTTTCCCCAATGTTTGAAAAAATGAATTTAAACAAAAAATCGATCTTACACAAAAAACAAAAACAAAGAATGGAATAATTAGGACTAGGTGGGAGAAATAGGTGTGCGAAAGACTTGTAAAATTTTTGTTTTAAATTGCAACAAGAAGTTTATTGCGAAGCGTAAAAGAAAAATTTGAAATTGAACATATTTTGATATCAGACCCCCTCCCCCCCCCCTCCAGCGAAATATATTTACGAAAAAGAAAGAGATTGTTTAGAATATTTTTCTCTCTAATGTTTATTTATTATTTATTCATAACTAAAAAGGCAAAGCAAAGTTAAAAATTTCAGAAAAATCCACAACATTGCAGCACTCATCTAAGAGAATATAGTTATTAACAATAGTAATTTGCTTAAACAATTATTTTTGCTCAACTTAAATAATTATTAAGTCATTCCAAGTGAAAAATAGACAAATAGTTCAACATTTCTGAAAAAACCGCAACTTTCTACCATTAAGCAAAAAATAAATTATTAAACATAATAATAAATCGTTTAAACAATTACTTTTGGTAATTTGAATTAATTATTACTTCACACTGATTAAAAAAATTGACAAAAGTTAAAAAATTCAGAAAAAAACCGCAACTATCTAGTATTAATATAGAAGAAGATAGCTATAGACAATAATAACTTGTTTAAGCAACTATTTTTGCTATATTAAGTTAAATATTAACTCACTTTAAGTAAAAATTGAACAAAAAGTTTAAAATTTCATAAAAACCTCCATTTCTAGCATTATTCAAAGATAATATTATTAAAAATAATAATAAATTTTTTAAACAATTATGCTTGTTTAAATTAATCAACTCGAACCTCTTTTTAATTGAAAATTGGATAAAAAGTGGAAAATTTTCGAAAAAATCGCGACTTTCTATATCCATTCAAAGAGCAAAATGCTAAAAACAATAATAAATTATCTTAAATTTTTTATTTAAACATCTCATTATCAGTATAAAGTAGCTTTTATGTTTTAAAAACAATTTACATATTCAAAAACGCAAAAAAAATCATAATTAGCGCCAAAAACTCGCAAAAACCATCTTTTCCCTTATGGGGTTTTTGGGGACCCTACGAAACAGACTTATGGGAGGTATTTCAAAAGTAATATTTCATTCTTCAAATCTATTCCCTGAGGCCAAACATGGTATAAAAATGTCGTAAAATTGATAAAATGATCAACTATTTATAAGAATTTTTAAAGTAAATATCAATGTAGATCATATTCAAATAAAATTTAGGAATATTTATAAAAAGTATTAATATTTTTCATTTTTAAAATTAATGCATACAGAGTAGAGTTTTTATTTGAAATTTCACGACAGTTTTTTGTACCATGTTTGACCCTAGGGCAGAATCAAGGAAAAATATTCTAAAAATACGTTCATTAGATATTAAAATATTACAAAGAATCACCTTAAAAAATTGTTTTGTCCTTTTAAAATCATGCGATATTTCTTTATAAAATAAATCTTGTTACATTTATTTTACAATTTTTTACAATTAATTTCCAATTACAAATATTTTACAATTAAAATAAAATTTAAAAAATTAAGTTTTGTAATGTTGAGATAAGTATTTTCAGACATTAAAAGTTTTGTAAAATTTTATATATATGAAGAAAGCACGTGAGGTCAAGTTAATAACTTTTTGGCTTTTTCTCTTAAAATCCCCAAAATTGTGATTAGAGCCTAAAATAGCATGAAAAGTAGGGTAAGTATACAGAAAAAAATCTTATTAATTTAATAAATTAAAAATAATTACCATTTACTATTATTTTGACTTTACAATATTTAAAATTAATTGAAAAATAAAACATAAATAATGAAAAATGAAACAGTAGAATCGGATTGTTTAAAACATTCCATAAGAATTCCTGAAAAACATCATCATTAAACATCTCAAGACTTCATTGCATGTATTTGAGGTATGAATTTTTGAAAACAAAAATCAAATCAAAGCTCCTAATAGCTGACGAGACCGAATAGTGAAGTCGAGCCACGGGCGAGCTCGTTCTCGTGCATTTTCGGCTGTACACAAGGCTGCCCGAAGTATCGCGTAACAGAGCCGGCTCACCGACTATGTTTGCATGAGTTTCTCCCAGATGGGAAAGTGGTGGGGGACGAAAAATCCCACGTTCTGGAGACTTTGGAACCGAATCGCAATTTGAGTGCGGGCAAAAATGGGCTAGTCCACGCGCTGCGGGCAAAAAGGAGTTAAATCTTTAACTCGTTTTTGCCCGTAGCGCTCGAGCTAATTTATTCTTGCGCTGAGAAATAATCAACCCGCTTTCGCTCCGACTCTTTTCTTACTCCGCTTTTGCTATCAGCCCCTCATATAACCGTCAAAATAAGACGAACAAAGTTACAGTGACAGTTCACGGACGTCCCATGTGCTACGTTACGTCATTGAAATTTGATTCTCAGGACGCAGTCCCATGGAGGTGGATTAGTATAATAGTGGAACACTTTTGACCAATAAGGTGCCTGCACAAGCTCTAGAAGTCACCTCATTGGTCAAAACTGTTTCACTATTCTACTAATCTACCTCCATGGGACTGCGCCCTAACTTGAGTCTTGTTTTGATCCAAAAAAGTTGTACTAAAACGTCGTTAGTGGCATCAAAATAAAGTGTCATTAGAATGGAGCCACCCAAGACTATATGTTTGGAGAAGTGTTTCAATACCGAAAACTAGCCTCGAAATTATACTTTTTTTGACAGTGAATGTCCTCAGTCTTGCCTCGCAATTTTTCCACAAGGAATTCATGAAATACCAGCATATCTTTAAAAAAAATTAATCCTCTGTTTCTGCTTGCAGATTTAAGTTCACAATTCGAGTGCTTACCAAATGGCGAGCCTATTCCTGGAGTTCCTCGTGGCGAAGCATCTTCTTCTTTGTCTGACAGAGAGCGTTCTCCTGCTAGGTCCATTCCTTCAACCAGACCTGACTCTCCGGCCAGGTCTCCTCTTCGCGCCAGGTCCAAGTCACCTCCAGCCAGGTTTATGGTTCCACCTACATGGATCACATCTTTTGACGGACGTGAACTTAAACTTGACCAGCTTCAATTTATTCGCTTCACTTCCTATAGGAATCGACAAAGGATATTCGAACTTCGAAGATACACTTTCCCTGCGGATAGACAAATTGGAATATTGGCAGGACACAATGTATTTGTCCCTATACCAACTCAAGAGCAAATTGTATTATCAACATCCGATGGTGATGTCTTTGCGATATTGGAGACTAGCAATGTTCTTGCTGGAATATATGCATCCACTATTCAAAATTTCCGTAAAAGACGGGCAAAAATAAACATGGAAAGTAAGTTGATTACCGCATTGACCCGAGATGAAATCTGGGAAACTCCTGTAGGCGCCGGCCACCAAATTGAAAAACACTTCAGAATAGAGTCAATCAACCCACAATCCACAAACCACGATCCTACACACCAATAATTCAATTTAAAAAAGATCGAAATTTAAAATATCAACTTGTTTGTGATCCGAAGTCGTCTTCAAATCTTACAAGTAACTCGCAATTACAAATAATAATAAAAAGAAAATGTATTATGGTTCTAAAGGCTTCGATCTTTTGTCAGTGCCCGAGCCAGTTATTATCGGAATCGAAATAGAAAAGAAAAGTTAATTTCCTTATGATAGCAGTATTTCACGAAAATAAACATAGGTTTATAATGATTTACCTGTAGTAATTTTCCTATAGAAAAGACTACCGAGGAGTACATAACTTCAAAATTCGTTGTACACTGATTGCATGATTGCATTGTGAAATTGCAGTGATTACCTGTATTAAAATTTTGTATTATTAGCCGCTAAAAGCATGGTCAATATTTTGTTTCCGGTATTGTTCCTGCGCATTAAAGAATTCGCATTTATCAATAATTACGATTTGCTATAATATACTTTTAATTAAAATCAGTACAACGACTTCAACTAATTTCAACCTAGAAACATTCCAAGCCGAAATAATGTTATTTTTTAGTTTTCACAGTGAGAGCAAAAACCTACCCCTCTTATCAAAATGGCCGAAGAGAATTTTTTAAGAGTCACTACCAAAAAGACCTAACATTAATTAATATTAATTTAGAGTAATCCAGGAGAGTATAAAAATGTAAAAATAAGCGATCAAGGAATGCATTTGTTGTGGATACAATTTTTCACATTTCTGAAGGTTGCGTGAAATGTCATGTAACTACGATAAAACTAAAATATATCAAAAATGTTTTTAAAATATGTGAAAAGCAGATAAAAATATGAGAAAAATAACTATTTTCAGGGTTAATTTGATTTTTACTTCAGCGTTTAAAAATAATCTCCCACTTTATGTATCATCTGTTAATATGAAGCACTGTCGGCCATTTTATAACAAATAATATGGAAAAATATTGATAATTATTTGATGTTATTTAGAATCAATTGTTGAAAAATGGACATAATAACTAGTTTTTCTCGCATTATGAATAGCTTGCATTATCATTTCCGAGTTTTGTTTTAAAATAGCAACGCAACTGTGAATATTAAGTATTCCAAAAGTGGAGTTAATATTATGTAGTAATTTTTCATTTTCAGTTTGTAGTTTGAGACCGTATCTTGAAATAATTTCACCTGAAAAGTTAAAAAATAAAGTTTTCAAACAATTCCCGTTCATCCGTGTGTATGTTAAAAATACGCTCACTAAAGCGCAGACCAGTTTGACGTCTATGAGCAATATTTCACAGTCATGAATTACTCCGAATCAGGGCCTGTCAAATAAAATATGCAGACTTTGTAGTCACGCGACGGAACCCCGGTCTTTGGTTCTTGCGCTTAGCAGGAAAACGGAGAGGGTTAGGGTAACGCACTAACTTTATGGTGAGGATTGAGGATCGGAAGCGAGGGAACGATTGAGGAGCCGGGGAACATCATGTCGGAAAATAATAAGAAAAAGTAAATAAAAAGAACGTTGCGCGCCATGGCATCCTAAAGGTGCCCTCGGAGGCAACCCGTAGGTCCCCGACGAAGTGTGAGGTGTATGTTGTAGGTGTGTGGGTGATGACACATGCACCCTTAATCGGCACCCCAGAGATCCCCTCGAAGGCAACCTATAAGTCCCCGACGAAGTGTGATGTTTGTTAGTAGGTGTGTGTATGCTGAAAATAATGGTATTAAATTAATAAATATTCTTTCGTATTTTAAAATAGCAGAATGTAAACTTTATTCCTTTTCTATGTATTTATTTTTACTTTATTGCTTAAAAGCTAGAGGCAAAGCAGGATGAGGGAGGGGTTAGTGGATATTGCAAAAAAATAAAAATAATAAACTTTATTCATTTCCAATGATTGCGGCGGATCAGGTCTGGAGGCGTGAAGCGACGGAGGCAAGTCGATGCGCACCGTGTGTTGTCCGGGAACACGGTGCTGGTTAAGCCTTGTTATGCCTTCTTGTAGGTCCGTAGAGGCGTTGAAGAATAGATGGCTGCGGAGAGCTGGCGTGCAGGCACTGGTACCAGCATGTTTCGGTGCTTCGTAGCTGCGTTGGGAGAGGCGATGCCGACCTTGCTCGTCGTATGCCTTTGCAGGAATGGATTTCAGACCTTGCGCGTGGCGTACCCGTAGAGTGACTGATTGGATCCGTAGCGCGAAGCCACTTATATTTATGCCTCTACCCGACGGGCAGCGCGTGCCAGTAGGGTAGGACATGGTGGGGGACGGCCAGCGATTGGCTGCTGCGTCGGTGCCAGCAAGCATGTTGTCTCGCGGGCCGCGGTGGTGGGAAATGTCGTGGAGAGGGAAATTTTCGTCGGGCTGTGCCACCACGGGCCTGGTGGTGGGGCCGCTTCCTGATTCGCCGAGTTTGTGGTGCGAGCGAGATTGCGACTTAGATACTTTGCCTTCGCCACGACTTTCCTGTACCTGATCCGTCATCTTCTTTATTGACTGAAATAAAACTATTACATAATTGATGCTTAGGTCCAATACATAATTTCAGGTACGTTCGTTGCCGATCGGGGAGGGCATGGAAAGGAAAAACAAAGAAAATATAACATTTGTTAAAATTGCCGCATGCATGCGGGCGACAACGTTTTTTTAAATTAAAAAGCTATTACCCCGATCAGCCATGGAAGATAAAAATAGAACAAAAGAGTTTTAATATATTTTGTGAAGTTTTTGAAGCTGCAAGTTCTGTCGACCCTACGAAAGGAATGTCAGAAAGTGTACAAAGTCGAGTTCTTATGCTGTGGATTTGATGCTTGAATGGCTAAACAAAATAATCCGTCAAGTAACTGTTCATCCCTAATCCCATAAAATAACTTAGAAAGATATTAAGCTTAACACTTGACGACTAAAATCTTTGTGAAAAAGGGTGCTATCGTGTATATACAGTCTGAATCTAAACTCGGTATTTCTTCTTTACCTTACATTTTACCTTCTATTCCGATAGCATCTGTCATTCATTATAAGACAAATATCATATAAATACAGAAAAATATGAAGATTGTCGTGTTAATTATGGTTTAATGTTACTAGGTCATTTAAGGGTCAAACAATTTCAACAAAATTCTGCTACCTTAACAGAAGCTGAAGACGATGGCAACTGTGTCGAACGGGGATTTGTAGAATGATTCGTTCTCGAGGCTGTTGAAGTAACAGAGCCAGCGGGGGCACACTGACCTGCAGGGGGCGTTAGGATATGAGGATAAAGCCGCAGTGTGTCCGATGACGTGATGACATTGTCCTCGTCAGAGTCGAAAAGCCCTCAAACTAAGGCCTGGAGAGGTATGATGGTCATCACATCCAAAAGGGTAGACTAGTAGTGGAATACGTAAGAAATATATCGATGTATTGGAAACAAAATCGAACAAAAACCATAAAAATGGTGAATTCTACGGCGGCACTATTGAGAGCGGCTAACTGAAATTTCGAAGTCGTGAGAGTGGGGGAACCGTCTCGGCGATCTCGAGCAAGGATGAGGGGGAACGGCCTTATTCGTAGCGGCCTTATTGATAGCGTTGACTGTACTAGGTTCTGAGCGATCGTAAAATTGTTTCGGAAAAGAATCGTAAAATTGATAAAGAATGTTTTGGTCTCAATGTTATGGATCAAAATTTGCCTGAAAATAATGAGTCGTTGGGGTATCAGTCGATATATAACATTGCAGGGGTTACCAGGAAGGCTAAGATAAGCAATTTATATGCCGATGTTGCAACAGTAGCGAAAGGCACTAAATCATTCGAGACTGATGATGGGAGAAATTATGATGGCTCGATCGGAAGTTCGTTCCCGATCTTAGGATTATTACTTAGGATTACTCAAGGATAGTGCACAATACCTTGCATCAGTACTAAAAAGTATAAATTTGTTGTCAGAACGTGAATGCTAAGTATTAGAGAGATATAGAGAAGCATTTCAGAAAGTACTTTTCAGAACCAAAGGAACCTTCATTGGTATATTGTCATGATATCAGTGGATTGATAGTGAATACAAAGGTACCAGAGAAGGAATATCATTTTGTAAGGATAATACGAATTCAGGTTAGAAAGGTTTTCTACCATATATTATAACAAGAAAACCTACCTCAATAGTATATTGTGTATCGAAGGCGTAAAGAAGGCTATTGTGACGAGTATGAATGAAATAGCGTCCTTTGCAGACGGGAGACCGTCGGGTCTAGCGATACAATTTTTTCAAAGATAAGGATCGTTTACTCCACATTCTCACTTGCGGGGTGCAGTGTATGTGTAGCGGGCGTAAAGCTTCATGTAGCGTGCGTAACGTTTCATGCAGCGGGCGTAAAGTTTCATGTTGGCCCGGCGGCGTAGTGCGCATGTTCAAGCGTCACTGGATTGAAAGTGGCTACATTACGCCTGCTTCGCGTGCATCCAATGGCGCGTTCCAAGGGGGTGGTCGGACAAAAATTAATTTTTTATTTTACCTACTTTCCAACTCATGATCGGAATTAGAAATTTTTTCAGACGCGTAAAGAGGTTGGTCACGGTCGACAGGAAATTTACTCGCGTATTGTTCCGTACATTACACGCGTACCAATCGCGCAATATCGCGCAATACTGCGTAATAGTCCCGAATTATATTGTGACGCTGCAAGGTTTTTGCAAAGCTGCAAAAATTTTGCAACGCACAAAGTCCCAATTTATTTATTTTCATAATTTTTCTGATTACGTTTTCAAGATTTATTTAATGATACCTCGGAAACTGCACGGTACTCCACGACTAGGTTCTGTAATTATACGGACTTTGTATGTTTAAGGACTAATTACTCTTTGTTCTGTTTGGTTTTGTTATGTAATGTACGGATAGTTGCTGACCGCGAGATACCTCGAGGCACTTTTTCGACATCCGGAACTTCAGATGACATCAAAAAAATGAGGGATGCTCGACGCGGGCATAATTCGGAGCTCCAGAACATTCGAATTCTTCCGCCGAAACAATTGCAACCAATTAACGCTTCAGCCAGTACGTCATACCTCAAAAAAGACTTTTGTTGAGATGCCGACTGGATTCGAAGAGTATTCAAGACCACTCCAACAATCCACAATCGACTTCTCCACCTGGCGTGCAACTCTACTGTTCAGCCCAGGTCCGAATTATTACTGTTGGTAGTTCACTGGTACTAGAGGAGATCTTTTACAGATGTCAGGATGAATTTGGGCTCCAGGCTGTCGCCAACAGGTCCTACCAGAGAGTAGGGAGGATAATCAACCATTAATTAAGCTACCTTTGGTTGACCAACATGTTGAATATGGAGAATTGAATGATCTACTTGGGTAGCTAGCATTTAAAGTAGCCAGGACTGAGGCTTAGATTTGGGTTTGAGTTTTGACTATTTTGTGGTTATTGAGCTTTTGAAGATTTTTGCGTATTGAGTTAATATTTTTTTTTCAGAGTGGCCACGGAAAACCTGGCGCCCATCTTACGGAATTAACAGTTCTTTTTTAGTATTAAGAACCAGTAGGCGCAGTACCGAAGGTAGGTTATAGCTTTTATTTTATTAAATCAAACTAACAATCTCATAATTTATATTTTAATATTCATATTTTCTCTGTTCTGTACCTAGGTCTGGCACTGCTTATTCAGATATTGAAAAATAATTTAAAAATTTTATTTTTCATGATTACTTTAATATTTCATATTTGGTCCTTCTTTTGCACTAAGTTGTATTCTCAGCTACGCTGAAAAATGTATCATTCCAATCAATTTATATTATCACAATTCATAATATTCATTGTTACTAAAACATACATATTTCCATTGTCTTGTTCTTGTAATTAAATAAAAGTGCGCATCCTATAATGAGAAACGTACTATTTTGTTATTAAACATTTTATTTCAACTTGTGTCGTTTCTCCATCATTTTAATTTGTTTATTTTTAATTTTATTTTTTACGATTTAAAATAAAAATACGCATCCTAGCGTTAAGTAGTTCCAGGCTTTGCAGATATAATTTATGCGGACAATTTTTTTAAGTAAAATGTTACTGTAGCTTGTGTCATTTTTCCAACAAATTAATTTTGTTACTTTTAATATATTTTTACACTAAGTGTTTATAACAAATTTATAGATCTTTTTGTTGAACAACGTTTGCCTTTTCAATTTTTTTTTATCTCTTGTGCCACTTGACCACAAATTTTTATTTTTGTGTTTTTCATTTTATTTTTTACGATTGGAACCAAAACTACGCGTTCCATCGAAATTTAATAACAAATTTTTTTTATTTTTATTGAGTGTGCAACTTTTGTCACTTAATTCTTTTTTCGTACCTCGCGTCGTTTTTCCAAAAATTTAATTTTTCAAATTATAAGTTGTTATGATAATATTGAAGGGCTTTCAAAGAGCAACATTTATTTCTTTAGCCTTTTTTCCATATCGTGCGTTCTTTGGCTTAAAATTGCCATTTTTATTTTCATTAATCTTGCAAATGCTGTGACTCTCATAATTTTCTTTTTATCGACGAAAATCGTGAGTCCCTGAAAAGATGTGCCAAAGCGCAACCAAATCCGATTGTTTTTTCAAAAGGCTTCCGGTATAGAGACGACAAGCTTTTTTAATTTTTCAACAATCAGTTCATAATTTTTTTGAAACACCTCAGAAAACGGATGCTAGAATTTTCATCAAAATTACCAACAGTGGATGCAATTCTTTAGATGAGTTGACCTCGAATTGCTCAATTTTATCTCATGCGATCATATTGCTCCAATAATATTTTTGATCTTCCTCTGCAGGTTTCTCATTTTCCTGGAGTAGAAATGTCAGCGTGAGAAGTTAAATTCATGTTTCCTACGCCTTTGGTTTTTTTCAGTTTCCTTAAATTACGGTCATCAGGTAGCTGGGCGAAAATGCCGAATAGTGACCCTCGACTGATACCGACACTGATGACTTCTTATTTGCGCGCAGAAAAAAAACGTGGAAAAAATAATGGCTAATAGCCAATTATTTAATAATTTTGAAACTTTATTTCTTATGTCATTGTATTATTTGAATATTTTTACATGTCTCAAGCCACAGTGGTCTAGAATTGGAATGTACTGTTCATAATCGCCCCCAGGTAGTAAATCTTCACCGATTTTAAAGTTCGTTTTGTAGAAATTCTCAACATTAAATTTCAAAGGGAATTTTGTTTTGTGCTTTTCTATTTGTGTCACAAAGAAACAAGACATAAACCAATAATGTGATCAAATCGGCCATTTCAGCTTTGTGAATTTTTATCTCAGGAAAAAGTACAGAAAGAGACTGACTATCAGCTGGAATTATTGAAATACATAATTTCTCTTCACAATTAGCTATAGAATACAAATGAAATATGTGCAGTCTAAGAAAAAGGCTATTAACAGTAAAATTACGTTATTAGAATGGGTCCTTTGAAATTAAGTCGATTTATTTTGTCCATCAATAGAATCGTTTCACTGTTCAAAAACTTATCCGTTAAATGCAAAACGAATGTAGTAGTCTGTTTATAGAGTGTATTACTTTCCATATATTACCTTCATAAGTCTGTTTTATAGAGTCCTAAAAAAAGCCTATGAGTACAAAAATCTCTTTCGCGAGTTTTTGGCGCTAATTATGATTTTCATACTTTCTTTAAACCCAAATTTTTGCAATTATATGAATTATTTAAACAATTTATTATAGTTTTTAGCAATTTTCTGTTTGAATAGAGATAGAAAGTCGCGGTTTTTTCCAAAATTTTCCACTTTTAGTTGAATTTTCAATTACACTGAGGTAGTTTTTAATAATGCTAACAAAAATAATTTTTTGCACAATTTATTATTATTTTTAATAGTATTCAGCTTGAATAATGCTACAACGTTGCAGTTTTTTCTGAAATTTCTCATTTTTTGTCCAATTTCTAATTAGAGTGAAATGCATAATTAATTGAAGTCAAAAAATTAATTGTTGAAACAATTTATTACTAGTGTTAATAATATTCCATTTATACAGTAAATTCGTATTCTAGACCACTGTGGTCGGTACAAAGGCGCCGGTCGACTCTAGTCAAGTTCGTGCGCGGCAATAAAAATCTCTTGTATCTTTTAAACAAAGAAAACAATTTGGCTCAAATTTTATCGAAATTTTCCTCAAAAATCAAGGGACAACTTTGCCATTGGAAGTTTTTCGTCCGCGAAACTTCCCTGGAGACTTTTATCCGTCAACGTCTGAGGAAACGATTCCTGACGGTAATGGTTTGCAATCATTTTCGTGTTGCAAATATTAGAAGAAAGTCTATTATTAAAACCTAAGTAGGCATCAGCAGAGGTTTAGTTTGAAAAGTCATTGATTTCCGTACAATAAAA
>CAKNWW010347769.1:0-14209 GCA_932074435.1 Andricus kollari | reverse complement strand
TCCGAAGGTTAAAGGAATGATGATTTTGAACAGGATTTTTAAAAATAATATTGGATTAATCGTTGTCACTAGGTGGTCGCTCTTAGAAGTTTGTCCAAAGAAGAGTAGCGTTGGAGGACCACCCACATGGCTGGAACACAACTAGAAGTATGAACTTTTAATGTTTGATCTTCTAAATCTACTTGAGGATTAACTGATGATGGAATTCGTGGCCAAAGATCTGGAAGCAGCAACCAGTTTAGGCCTTGCCACCAAAGAGAAAATGAATATATCTCCTTGGTAGAGACATCTCTTGAAGCGCAATCAGCAGGCTTACTTGATGAAGAAATGTGATGCCAAATTGCTGATGGTAGTATGGTTTGGATTTCAGGAACTCTATTGGCTATACAAGTTTTAAATTTGTGGGATGTCCTTGAATACAGGCCAACGTGACTGTTGAATCACACCATAGATGAATAGGAACATCTAATGAAAGTGTTTGCTGAACGTGATGAACAAGTCGAACGAGAAGAACTGCTCCACACAGTTCCAAGCGTGGTAGCAATACCTGTTTTAAGGGAGCGACCTTAGTTTTTGAAATCAATAGCGAAACTGACTTCGTATCAGAATCAGAGGTCACAAGAAGATAAACTCTCTTTGAAGCATCAGAGAATCCATGCAGTTCACAGGAACCAGAAAATAAACTGAAATTTATCCAGCGAGGCACTTCGATTGAGGAGTTTGCATACGGATCTTAGCTGTTATCACAACTGAACTCAACCATCCTAGCGGATCGAACAGTTGAGCTATTTGACTCAAAAAGCTACATTTAGTGATGACATCTGGACAGGCTGGTAACTGGACGTCAAAAGTTATCACATCTCGTTTAGGAATTCAAGAGAGGCCCAGCATGTGAAACGATTGCTGGAATCCCAAAAAAAGAGGCTGAGATGAAGCTCGAAGTTCGTTTGGAATTTTCCCTAGTAGATCAGAATCACTCTACATCCACTTGCGAAGTGGAAAGCCGCCCGCTGTGAAAAGTCGATGTAAATGATTATGTAAAGAAATTGCCTCCTCGATGTTATCTGCACCTGTGATGACGTGATCCACCGTAAGTCCCTCGATGTACAACTTTAGCTGCTTTTGAATAATTTTCACCCTCATCATGGACAAGTTGTTGAATTCAACGGATTGCAAGAACAGGAGCACAAGACAAACCGTGAGTAACTGCGGTGAGACGAAAATTTGAACTGAATCATTTGGCGATTTTCTTCACAGAATCAGTTGAAGATCCTGATCTTCTCGGTGAACCTGAATTTGTCGGTACATTTTCTCTACATCAGCACAAAGAGCTGTACGAAAACTCCTCCAACGAAGCAAAATGTCGAGTACATTTGGGAGAAGTGTGGCTCCAGTATGCAAGCATTCATTGAGTGAAATTTCAGCTTCAGTCTTCTGAGATCCATTGAAGACGACTCTCAACTTAGTAGTAGCGATTGATTTACGCAATACCTCGTGATGTGGAAGGTGAAAGGAACGACAAGAGTCACGACGAATAAAAGACTCCGTTTCAGGCACCATGTGGCCAACACATTCGTATTCCTTAAGAAATTCCTCATAGGCCCTAAAGAAGAAAGCGTCGCTCGCGAGGCGACGTTCCATGCGCTGAAGCATCCGGAAGGCTAGACGAAAAGTATTGCCAAATGATGGAGTGTTTTGATTAATTGGAAGACGAACAACATAGCGTCCTTCAGGAGTGCGCCAATCAGATGTCACGAAGAAATCCTCACACTCTTGTTCTTCAGACGTCAGTATGGACTTCGACGGAACCTCTCTTTCCTCCCAAAACCTTTGAAGGTCAAACGCTACGTTGTTTTGCACAAAAACATGCATTGCGTAGAACGTCCTGAACTGATAGTTAGCAAACCTAATTCACAACTTAAACGCGCGAGCTTGAGTCGTTGTGCGAGAGGCTCAGATAAGAGAGACACTTCAGAACCCTGATCAAGGAGTGCACGCACAAACACGGAAGCACTACTAATTGACTTGACCTTGATAAAAGCTGTAGGCAATAGACCTTTTGCTCTAGGTCGAGTCACATGATGAATGCTGAGATGATGAACGCTGGACAATGTTATATCTTCTTCTTGAGTTAAAGGTGACTGATGAATGATGTTCGATGTCGGCGCATCTTGATGAAGCATGGTGTGATGTTTTTGATCACATAATCGACACGTTCTGGATGAAGGACATTCGCTCGTTGAATGTTGACGCAAAAAAGTTGTGGCAAAGTTTTCTTTTAGCCGCAAATTTCTTTCGTTGTATTGCATTCATCGCTCTAAATTGACCGCAATACATCAAGAGCTGTGCTTGCCCACAACCGAAACATTTTCGAACTTGAGAAGAATTCTGAGTCTGATATGTTGCAAGGTGAGATTATGATGCCGAACTCTTGTTCGACCCGCGGGTTCTCTTGCCATACTTATGTGCCTGCGATTTGTCATTCGACCTTGAATTCGAAAAATCCTTCAAGTTACCTGAATCCCCTTCGAGAATCTTCAAAGTGCGAACCTTGCCCTCAAGAAATGTGTGCAAGGAATCGTATGAAGGAGACTCTGTCGTATCACCTAGTGATACGATTAAGGCGCTTTCAATAACTCAACATTCTGCAATTTAACGAAGTGTATTTGTAGACTCGAGACTAATACACTAACACCAATTGCTGCTAATCGTAGCTAACAAAATAAAACAGATAGGTGACGTGATCGAATTGTCCGACTCGAAAGTATTTAGCCATGATCAAGAACGGAAATTATTCATTCTATGAATCACCACAATCATTGCGAAATATAAGTGAAGTTAATTATCAAGATTCATTGCATAAATTCCACTCGAAACACGAATCGTCCCGTGTGATTGGCAGGTGTAAACAGTTGTCAGCTGCCAAGGGTATACGCGTGCCGAGATTTCACGTACACTGCCTCGAAACGTTACACAATTGTTGAGACCATAATGCCGAAACCAATGAAAATTATTAGATTTTATTATACATTAGTCCCTTTAGGTTTCCTTGCTGCATGCATGATTTGGATAAAGTTTTTATTTATTCCTGTGTACCTTGATCTTCACTATACAATTCAGAACAATTCTCTGTTTTCACTCCAAATAATCCCGGGAGGTTTCACTGAGTAAAAAACTGTCTTGATATGATTGTATCACGATTCACACATGTTCATTGCACTCGCGAACTACCTTGAAGGTGCGATTCACTTTATCGGGTTTTCGAAAGACCAAAAATGTTCGCGAGCGAGAGAAGTTTATATGAGAAAAAACGATGCAATGTTTATAAACCATCTGGACCTCAAATACTTTAAAGGACAGGTCACTGAGAATAAATAATAAAACTGAATTATTTTAATGTTAACAAAAAGCACAAAAAACGAACTTTTCCATATTTAAATCATTTCTGAAATACATATATAATTAATTTCAACTTGTCTGCAGAAACGACGATAGAAGAAGAAATCGATAACACTTTAAAACTAGAATTCCATTAAAATTTTAACATGTTACATTAAAGTCTAAAATGAAAAGTCGATGTTAAATAAGTGAAATTACAATAAAAAAATGTACTCAATAAATTATATCAGTCAATTCCGAACACATTAAATATTTTTATTCATTAAGTTAGAAATCATTCAGTATTTTTTACCAGATTGAAAATTGTTTCAACAATTATTCTTGTTTTAACAAAATATTTTGTTTAGTAAATTATTAAAAGATATAATTTTCTAGCATTAATTACAAAATCTACGAATGTTATGAGTAATGTTTGTTTGCATAGGATATTTGGCAATTGTATAAGCAATTTAAATTCATGAAACAAATTCTTATATGTAAATCGTGAAAATGTATTATTTTCTGGAATTATAGACGTAGCCAATGAATGTTTAGAACAAAAGGTCTTTTGAAAGACCATTTGCCATTATTTAAAAAATTACTGTCACTTGCTCTTTGTTCGAGAAATGACATAGAAAATTTCCAGATTTTTCGAATCTCTTCCACTATGTAGGTTAATTATTAGTACTTTCTCCTCTCAATGAAATCGATCTAGAAAACAACTATCCATAACGAATATTTGGATATCAGTTCTGAGATAAAATAATACTGAATAGTTATCGACACACATGGTGTCAGAGATTCGAGAAACCTAGAATTTTCTACACAATTGATGAAATGAAATTTCAACAAAGTATTTAAACTTTTGAGCGTGTATTTGAATTTTCAATCAAAAAAATTAGTGTTCTATGAAAAAGGGACAATTTAAAACAAAATATATAAATTGAGAATAAATTATTGACTTTCAACCAAACACGTGGATCTTGAATTAATAAAATTAATTTTTGACAAAGTATTTCAACTTTAACTTTCAGGAAATCGATTTTTTTCAAATAAGTCGGAAAAATCACTCGCTCTGAGCCCGTTAGCTTTTATGAAAGATTTTTCTTTTCAATATGTTTACATACTGCGCGCAGTTTTCATTCACAAAAATCAATGTTCTATGTTTAAACAGGATTTCGTCGAAAATGATTAAAGCAGGTTATTGTCCTTTACTCATACTTATTACGTGTTTACTTTTTTATAATTCATGGTGAAAATCTTGAAAATTGTAAGGTTTTATTATTTTTTGGTTAGAATTCATGATTTGATTTGCAGAGTAAAAAATAAAGCACACGTATTTTATCCGGTGATTGTTTGTTCTTTATTTCACATTGATTTTTCTCTGTGGTTCTAAATGATTCACCGAACATTCATTTTTAACAATTTTTTGTTACATAGTTTATAACCAAACAAAACCAATACCTTTGTGATAAAAATTTATTAATCACATCTCCGAATGAAAATATTAATAACGTCATCTCGCATATATGTGAGATAGCAACTACTTACGTATATATTTGTACTCTGATGATGCTATAGAATATTCTTTAGTTACATTTGGTAACTCACTTATTTACTAAAGCATTATTCAGTTTTTCCTCTACAGTGCGAAAATGAAGATGGTCTATACTTTCGTTTTCTCTCTGGCGGTCATCTTTAATTCTATTGGTGAATATACTAATATAATATATCTATCATTTTTGTTGTAAATTATATAATACATGCATGAATGCGTCCATTCCTCAGGCCTGTGTACCGAACATAAAGTCGCCCTTTCCAGCTTATATTCATATAATGCCCATTTGTATACTTATGTCGTCAACAACTATTACGTCATAGTAGTGTTGACGCCGAGCGAGAAATCCCGAGGAACGAACGGGACGAGACGAGACATACCTGCTGTCTCGGTATTCCTCATCTCGTTTTGCCTCGTCTCCTTTTTCATCGTTTCGTGGCGACCTTTCTCGTTCCTTGCCTCGGGTTTTTTGAGGAATGCGACATATGTGCGCTAGCAGAGCCCTTGATTTTAACACCAAGGGTGTCGGGCTTGATATCGCTCTTCAGGTCCTTCAGGACCTGCGCGTAGCTTTGCCCCTAAGCCGGCTTCACCAGAACTGCTTCCGGTCGGGCGCGTCTCGGGGCCTCCTTCTTCTTCTTCTTCATTGGTTCAGAGGGAGATTTCGCCATCTGTTCTTCTTGCTGCATCACTGGTGTCCCTGCTCCAACAAGTCTGGTCTTCAGCTTTTTTACGGATAGTCTTCGGGTTGCCGTCTCCTGGGGCTCAGAGTAGGCTCTCTCACTCTCTTACCGAGAGCGGGGTCTGCTTCCGCCTGTGTTCCCTTGGCAGCCGTATCCTTTCGGCCTGCTGACTTCTTGGCCTCTCGTACCTTCTTGGTGAAAAGCTCACCAATCTGGTACTCGAAGCTGTTGAACCAACTGTCGGTCCAACTTGCATGCCCCTTCATTTTCTGGATGAGCTCAAGCGCGTCATCAAGCCCCGTTGTGATTTGCTTGTGGATGCCTCGTTTCGATCCACAAAAATCCTCCATTTTCTTCAGGATGTTCTCCATCTTCAGAATCAGGCTGACGCCTTCCTCCATCGCATCCTTGAATCCCATATTATGGCCTCTTGCCTCACTTCGCAGACTAGTGTTCGGCTCCTCCGTCCCGTCTAGTTCTCCACCAAACGTCTCCTTATAAATACTCTTCTCAGGAATATAGGAAATCACCAATTCCTTCACAGAGCTACTTCCGTCACTCTCCAACTCCTCGATACGACTACTTTCTAGTTTTGGTTTTTGATTCGGCTTCATGTTGTTCCCACGAGTAGCTAGGGAAAGATAGGTCAGCCCCCGCAGAGCCCCGCATGCAGGGGTAAGGTCTCAATACTCTAGGGGGCGACCATGTATCCTAGAGACACCGTTTGCAACACCACACCCTGGTGCCATTCAGCCTGCAGCACGGTTGTTAACGCCTTGGCTTGGGAGCTATTCCTTCAAGACCACCCCTGGACCATTGTCCGCGACTGCTTATTGAGCTGTGTAACCGTATTCAGCAGAAACCCTCGGTATAGGGCCCCCCTATCCGCAACCCGGAGACGCGCCCGGTAGCCTGGTCAAAGGCGCCGGGGGTCGAATGGTGATAGAGACGTGTGATTGGGTTGAACCATCATTCCTATATGTTTTTAGAATCGCTGAATCAGAATCTGGGGTCAGTTTAACTCCATCATGTCAGGTTAAAGGTCATTACAAGGTCGAATGGTGATAGAGACGTAGCAGTATAGCTCTGTAATCGTGTCAGGTTCAAGGTCATTCTAAAGTTAGATCTATGTGAATAGGAATTACTGTATCCGCCCACAGGGTACCTCCACGCGGTGACGGCGGGCAACGGAAGGTTTTTTTTCCTTTTTTGTTTTCCGGCAAATTCCCTGGGTGAAGGCACTCATGCCGTCATGGCGGATACAAACAACGTATTCTTTACAATGCAGGGATTGGGATGCCCAGTATCGGCATGATCTACAGTTACAAAGAAACTCTCAATAAACTTAGGCAAACGTGTCGACATTCCCCATAAATGTAATGACAACTACAAGATTTTGCCAATCTCTATGATCAACATGGATCAGCCCCATTTCCACGTACCAGTTCCCACTTAACCTTGGAATGACCTTCAATGTGACATGATGGAGTTAAACTGACCCCAGATTCAGATTCAGCGATCCCAAAAACATATAGGAATGATGGTTCAACCCAATCACACGTCTCTATCACCATTCGACCTTGGATTGACCTTGAAGCTAACATGATGGGGTTCAACTGACTCCGGATTCAGATTCAGTGATCGCAAAAACATATAGGAACTATGGTTCAACCCACTCACACGTCCCTGTCGACATTTGACCTTGAAATGACCTTAAAAAAATAGCTAACTCCGTTACGCTGATCCCGGATTCGGATTCAGCGACCCCGAAAACATATGGGTAGGGGGGTCTTGTCTTCCGGACAGACCACTTTTTTTTGTGTAGCTGTGTTATCAATAAAAACAAAATAATATACAAACAGAGTAAAGTTAAATCTTTAAAAAATAATCGTAACATATTCGCGTCTGATATCAAATTAATCAGTAATGGACAAAAAAGTATAATATATAATCATATTTCGAGACCGAGGAATAGGCCCGAGAAACCGAGACGGAACCGAGGAATGAACGAGGCGTAAGTGAGCCAGACTCGGTATTCCTCGTCTCGGACGGCATCACGACGTCATAGATATAATGGCCATTGCAAACCAAAGAACCGGAAAAGAGGCACTTAACGTCGGCTCCTACGGCTCTCACTGAAAACGTACAAGTCTCAATAATGGCCCTCTTCTTACCCTTTGCGCATAATATAAAAATAAGCTTGCAACAAAAAAATTACTTTTTCGCATATTTAGAGCAATAAGTTCATTTTCAAACAATAAAGATGCAGTTTCTGCCAGATAGTAAAACATAAATAAATTCATTTTTTATTTTTCACCAAGCTGTTGGTCTTAACCTTCAAGCGGGCGCGTGGGCGATAGTCTACCGCCCCTGGCAGAAAAACATGAATAACTACATCCTACGGGTTTCCAGAAGCTCGGGAGGGGCTTGCATTCTCCAGTTACTATGTATGCTTCTTTCATGAGACTGGTTATTTTTGTATTTTTATTCTTCATGAATATACGTATCTATTATAGGGATATTATAATGAATGCGTTCCTATTTTGATATACCTAGTACAGCAATATTGTGATGCTTGATTACCCAACTTTCATGCGACTGTTTATTGTATATCTGTTCAAGTTTTAATAAATGATTTAATTGTGCAAACATGTCTTTTGACGATTCAATTATAAATGACCCCGATTACAAAGGTTATTGGTGAGATATGAGCTGAAAAATAAGTGAAAACGAGGTGGCGGCTGGTTAACGCCCCGCGCCTACTAGTGATAAAAAAGGCGCCCCCGCATGAAGGTTAAGAACAACGAGTTAAAATTGCAATCAAGGGGGAAAAATTTGGAACAAAAAATTCATTTTTCCACCAAATGGTTGCATTTTTAAGAAAAAAAGAAGTTATCTGCAAATGAGATTTTGTTTTTAAATTCAGTTCTTTGAACCCATAATAATTTCTAAACCAAAATGGTACTGAAGTTATCTAGAAGTGGCGAACGTGCATTAATAATTGAACAAATGTTATTTTGAATTTAAATCTATTTAGATGAATTCCATGAAGTTTATGAGAATTCCAGGTGATTTTTAAAGAACTAAAAAAAATTCCCAAAATGAAAACAAAACAATGAGTTGTTTTAAATACAAACACAGTGAGCCTCAATCATTTTAACCTGACATTTTTATGGCACAAATTTTCTTTACAGCATCCTTTACTTATGATTGTTAAGTATTTTATACCAAAAACGAGAGTAAAGTATCAAGCCCTTTTTGAAGTTTGTTCAACCAGAAACATGATTCCTCTATTTATGTTTGCAGAATTAAGTTCGCAGTCAAGCAAAGATTGCCTTGATACTCCTGGGCCTGTTCACTGTCGCTCTTCTCCTTCTCGTCGCATACCTCAGGCTCCTGAGGAGCATCCTCTTTGTGCCAGGGACAGGTCGCCTCCTGGTAGGCCTCCTTCACCTAATGTACTTGGATACGAACTTGGACAACTTGGATACATTCGCCTTATTCCCCGAACAAATCAGAATCTACGATTCGAATTTCGAAGATACGTTTTTCCTGCTAGTTATCCAATTAGATTGCGAACAAAAGCAAAAACCTTTATTGCCGTGCCAGATCAAGAACATATTGTGGTATCAGCATCCAATGGTGACATTTTCGCAATATTAGAGTATAGCGGGATTCTTCTTGGGATATATACGACACATAGAGCTCATCCGAGAATCAAAATGAATATGATGAGCGGCGCAGTTGATAATTTGACCCCAGAGGAAATGCGAGATTGTCCAGTGGGCAAACTTCACCCAATCTTCCCAGAAAGTTTCATTAAAACTTCAGCAAATAACGATTCACTACAGTCCGAATGGAATACTAATAGCAAACATAACCCTAGTTCTTCTTCTTCCGACGGACGGCATTCACCTGATCGGACTTCTTTTCTGGAGCCTCCTCTTCATGCCGAAGCCAGGTCACCCCCTTCTCCTAAAGTACTTGGATATGCACTTGAACAACTTGGATACATTCGGCTTATTCCCCGCACTAATCAGAATCTACGATTCGAATTTCGAAGATACGTTTTTCCTGTTGGTTATCCAATTAGACTGCGAACAAGAGAAAGTACACTTATTCCCGTGCCAAACCAAGAACATATTGTATTATCAGCATCCAGTGGTGACATTTTTGCAATATTAGAGTATAGCGGGATTCTGCGTGGAATATATACGACTCATAAAGCTAAATCGAGAATTAAAATCAATATGATAAGCGGAAATGTTGATAATTTGACACCAGATGAAATACGAGATTGTCCAGTGGGCAAACGTCAACCAATTTTCATCAAAAATTTTATTAAAACTTTAGCAAATAACGATTCACTACAGTCCGAATTGAATCCTAATAGCGAACGTAACCCTATTTCTCCTTCTACTGACAGAAAACACTCACCTGAAAGGACTTCAACTCTGAAGCCTCCTTTTCATGCCGAAGCCAGTTCGCCTCCTGGGTGGCCGCCTTCACCTAAAGTACTTGGATATGCACTTGGACAACTTGGGTACATTCGACTTATTCCCCGCACGAATCAGAACCTACGATTCGAATTTCGAAGATACGCTTTTCCTGCTGGTAAACAACTTAGAATGCGAACAGGAGAAATGAGCTATATTCCCATGCCAAACCAAGAACATATTGTATTATCAACATCAAATGGTAACATTTATGCAATTTTAGAGTCTAGCGGGTTTCTTCGTGCAATACATACTACGAATAAAGCTAGATCGAGAGTAAAAGTGAATATGATAAGCGGCGCAATTTATATTATGACCCAAGATGAAATTCGAGTATGTCCAGTAGGCAGCCGTCATCCAATCTTCCCTCTGAATTTTAAAAAAGCTTTTGCAAATTACGATTCACTACAGTCTCAATCGAACCTTAATAGTGAACGTAACACTGGCTCTTATTCTAGTGATAGACAAAATTCACCTGAAAGAACTTCAACTCAGGAGCCTCCTTTTCGTTCCTCTCCAGGAAGGCCTTTTTCTGTTCAAGTACTTGGATGTGCAGTAGAACAACTTGGCTATGTAAGGCTTATTTCGTGCACAAAACAGAATCAGCGATTTGAATTTCGAAGATACGCTTTTCCTGTCTATAAAACAATTCAAATGCGAATAGATCATACAAACTATGTGCTTAGGCCAAACCAAGGATATATTGTATTATCTACATCCAATGGTGACGTTTTTGCGATATTGGATTATAGTGGGACTCTTCATGGAATATATAGGACAGATGAAAATAATTCGCGAATAAAAATAAATATAATAAGCGGCGCAGTTAATAATTTGACTGCAGATGAAATAAGGTTTTGTCCAGTAGGCAAAAATCACCCAATCTTCCCAAACAATTTTAATAAAGCTTTTGCAAAATACGACTCCATAAATTATCCAGATGAAAAAGTCGTAAAATGAAACATAATAATTCTTGTAGCCTGAAGTTAGATCAAAATTAAATTAAAACATTGAAACATCGTTCTATTTTTTTTTCTCGAATATTCTTGAGGTTCGCGCGGCCAAATCGGGTTATGGGTTATATAACCCTATATAGTGAAGGTGAGTGCATACACATTTTGCAGAGCTCTATAATACATATTATTTAAAAATTGTATAGAAAATGCTAAAAAAATGTGAATAGTGATAAATGGGTAAGTTTAATAAAAGAAGGCGATTGTGTGAGACTTTCAGCTTTCTTCAAACAATTAAAAGCAGATTGCGGTACTTGTAAAGAGATTACATCACCTCCAGCAAGGTTTTTCATCAAGTTATTTTTCTTCAAAATGATGACATTGAATTATTTACACTCTCAATGTGTTTTACCATAATTTCTTTATTCACGTGTCGTTTCTAGATTCGACAAAAACATTTGCTTAGTTTTTAATGAATTTTAATTAACAGCAGATTTTTATATTCCATAATTTATTGTTAATATTTCTTTGTTTTCGTTTTTATTTAATAATATTCAGCAATGTAAATGATCGGATAGTGAAATCGTTCGTTGCTGAATCCCTCAACGTCATTGACCATTATCACGTGACTTTTTCCTAAAATTACGAAAATTTACATAATATCACAGAGAACATTTAAATAAATTTGTAAAATCTGTGGATTGCGAATTCTATAATTATTTAGAGTAAGACGGTAGTTTGTGCACAGTTCACATAAATGTTAAACTATAAGAAAATTCAATATATCTTCAACTGAAGCATCCCGACATAATTTTTGAAATTTTATACATCCTCCCCCCTTCTTGCATAAGATTTTATATTTTTACTCAATATATCACAAATATATCAATTATTTTTACTGTAAACAAGATTTCAAAAAAATTTTAGGGAATTCATATGATTTGAACGACTTTCAGTGATTTGAAAGAATTTCAAGGGATTTGAAGGCATTTTTAAGCATACTAAAGTACTAGGAAGTATTTCAAAGAATTATTGCTAAAACTTTGCAGAATTTCCAGAGATTTCGAAAGCTTTTCATTTAGAAAACAGCTGTGGTTCTGTAAATAAATAAATGCAATTTACCTAAAGAGAATTTTTTTGTTCGGAAAACAAAAATTGACGTTTTTTGCCGGGGCCACAAGAGACAAGAAAAGTGTCTCTTCATACTTCTATTTCGCGTTGTTTTCGATATTTTTTGCGAAAATAGGACATTTATTTTATTGAAATTTAGTTTTCTTTCCACAACAAAATGTCATGGTGTCATAAAAAATAAAGAAGAATATAATTAAGTACATCTTTGCCTCTGAATGAGCCAAATCTACTGACGTTTGGAAGCATATTTTTCTCCGATTTTCTATTTTATGTCATTTCTTAAAAAAGAAGATTAATTGGTTGGAAATTGTATTTCTTATAATATTTTTTGAAAATAAGTTTATGATCAAAAAAATCACGTGATTGGCTTAAAGATTCCGTGCCCCCCCCCCCCCCACAACCATGTGATTGTCGTCATATTTTATCTGCGCCCCTCCCATTTTAAACACCTTTTTAGCTTTCTAATTTTGTATAAATTATAGTGTTTCAAGTTAGAGAAAATGATTGCTAAAATAAATTCGCAAATATTTCAAAAGTCATTGCAGCTTCTAAAATCAATTTTTTTTCTTAAGAAAAAGCAACTTCTGTTTGCATGATTTAAACAGATCGTGTAAAGTCACGGTTTTTTCTAAAAAATTTCACTTTTTATCCAATTTTAAATTATATTGAGGTAATTCTCAATTAATGTTAAAAAACATGATTGTTTGAACAATTTATTATTATTGTTGGCAATATTCTCTTTGCATAATGCTAGAAATTGCGATTTTTTGCTTGAATTTTAAACTTTTTGCCCACTTTTCACTTATTGAGGTAATAATTAATGCAAGTTAAAAAAAACAGTTTTTTTAACAATTTATTATGTTCTATAACTATCTTCTCTTAGATAAGTTCTTAAATATTGCTTTTTTTTAAATATTTAACTTTGCTTTGCCGTCTTAGTTATGAACAAAAAATAAATAAGCATCAGAGAGAATGATATTTTAAACAATATCTTTCTTTTTTGTGAATATATTGTCTTGAAATAAAATAGAGTTACTTGTTACGGTTTCCTTATAACTTGTTCATAACTAAAAAGTCCAAGCAAAACCAAACATTTCAGTAAGCAATTGTTTAGATAAGCGTGTTTGTTATTTTGCATTATTTATTACTTTACTAAGTAAAAAGCGGGTACAAAGTTGATAATTTCCGAAAAAACCGCAACTATTTAGCAATAATGAAGAGGAAGATAGTAATAAGCAATAATAATTTCTTTAAATAATTATATTTGCTAAATTGAATGAAGTAATAGCTCACTCAAAGTGCGAGGAAAGAGAAATAGTTGAAAATTTAAGAAAAAACCTCTTCTTTCTAGCATGATTTAAATTGAATATTATTAACAATAATAAGAAATTATTTAATTAACTAATTTTATTAACCTTAATTCATTATTTATCAGAATATAATTGGAAATTGGACAAAAAGTGGACAATTTAATTTGTTATTTTTAGTGAGCTCAAAACTAGCTCAGACCTATGGTATATGTTTTCTCGTACTTATTCCATATCCTTTTCTTTGGGGTTTTTTCAAGCTAGGGTTGATTTTTTGAAATAATTTTTGATTGCTTCAGGAATCCCAAAAATAACCCGAAATTCGGATATGTTCACGCTTAGACTGGGTGCTTTAAATATTTTATGAGTTTTGGAGAGACCAAAAAGAGCCCAAAATCCTGACTCTGTTGATTTTTTAAATTTGTTAAATTATCTGGTTTTTATAAATTGGTTTTTATAGTGGAGGTGCTGGCTTGAGTCAAGTCAGCACCTCCAGTCAAAATTTGTTTTTTCAAAAAAAGTAATGGAACCCAAAAATCGGCAATACAGCCCAAAAGAGACCAAAAAATCTGAAACATTCTGATCATTGTTTATTACATGATAAAATTGAGGTCAGTTAGGAAAAATAACCTGTCATCCCTAAATATGTTTGATTAAAAAATTAAAAAGTTTCTGTAATTGCTTTGTTCTTCTTGGTTACTAG